>MU913601.1:16704-28489 GCA_036418165.1 Cooperia oncophora | reverse complement strand
GTCGCGCGTTCAACGCGATCGATGTGCATGCTTTCAACTGCATCGATCGCGCCGACCGAAGCACTACTTCCGCGAAGTCTGAACGATGCCTTAATGACTAGATTCTTGCGGAGTAGCTGCCTAATGCATCTAGCAAAACCCTTTGTCGAGTTCAATGTGCTGGCAATGCTATGTCCTCAGTCTCGCCAACAGCAGACGGTGAAAGCTGCAATTAGCAAGCTGATGCTACTGTTTTTTTTTGATACATTGTTTTCTCCTTTTAACTCAACGTGCTGGCAATGCTATGTCCTCAGTCTCGCCAACAGCAGACGGTGAAAGCTGCATTAGCAGACTGATGCTGCTGTTTTTTATACAATGTTTTCTCCTTTTCTTTTAAACCTCATTTTTTTACATGAATGACAACGTGTTCTTGTCTATGCAATATGAGCAAACCTTAGCTAAACGCGGAACAACATCTTTATTGTCAGTTAGTGTTCGTTAAACCTTTTGCAGGTATGACTATAAGGGTACTTGTCCTTTCTCGCGGTACTATTCTGACAAATTGGATGTATGCTTTCCGGATGCTTCTGAAAAAAGAACATTGTAGATGTATGCTTTCCGGATGCTTCTGAAAAAAGAACATTGTAGTCTTCATAATTCCCACTATATGCTATTGGATTGGCGATGAGCGTTATTAAAATGAAGCTTTCTTTTTATTGAGAACACACAAGATTGAAGACTGCACCATATTTTCGTCTAATTTCTGCTCAAATCCAAGTTTCTTACTTAATCTGATATTATCGTCGAACAACCCTGACGTTTCAGAGAATGGAGGGACCCCTGCGGCCAAGAGCACAAAAAGAACAAGCATGGATATCATCTAGGTGGAACGACTGATAAACTTAAGAAGAATAGAAAACGGGGCGTAATGTGTACAGAAACTGCTCATTCACACCGTTTCACGTATTTTCATATGAGTCACTACCAGGGTATTGAATTTACTGATTTCTAGGGAATAAACAAAGGATTTAGCATCTGAAGTATTTTTCAAAAAAATGACAAAGATTCAGCTCTAGTTTGGCCCCACGATTTCCCACATACATATTTTGTCCCAGCAGAATTCAGAAATATACTGACACTCTTCTTTCGTCGGAAAATGCTGAATGAGTTCAAACGAAGCGTGTTTCACCATGTGCAGCACGCGGCCATACAGAGCCAAACGAGCGTGATGCACATGGTGCAGCACGTGATACACTGGGCTGGTGGGTTAACTGGGTAGAGTGTCAAAAAGTTAGTGCTGGACTGCGGCTAGGCATTGCTACTACCCGGAAAGTGATAATGTGTCTGAACTGACAGGTCACCGCAAAGCGATGCCTCTGCGTAGACTCCATGCACTGACCAACCGCGTCGTGCATCAGCCTTGATACCCGCCTAAGATGTTTCTCCGAACCCTGGGCAAACTTTTCTCAGTCGACCGTCGCTAAGCATGAAAGCTGGGTCTCTTGTGAGAAAAACATGCAGCATGCCGGCTGCTGCGCAGCAGGCTCACCAGTTCGACCAAAACGAACGTGACAAGGCATGCTGCTTGGAAAAAACCCGAACATAACATGGTAGTCAAAGCGGATACCTAGTGCGGAAGGTAGCCACAGAAGCGTGGAAACTGGAGTTAGCATCTTGAAGGACCCAAAGTCAACTTTTTAAGATACCGCTTGACTTCACGTTGCAAAAAGTACTGCCACACCTTGGAAAAACCAAGCCGAGGCGGCAAGGTAACTCATAGCGTTGTCATTTTTCCATAGGAATGCCAGCTGCTGTTGATTTTTTAACGAGAGATGAATTGAACAACTACTAACATCCGGATATGACATCCTCTAATTCTTCGATCTTGCTTCCTTCGCTCCGCAACAAAGCCATCCAGTCACTGGCCAGCAAGTGTGGATATATCGGTTATTACAGGAGGGGCCAAAAAAGTCACTTCGACCGAGTCACATATCAGCAAAGTTTTCGCTGCCCAGACAGAGGACGTGGATACGAGTACCAGGGCGGAAGATACCCAAGATGTTCCTCTATAAGCAGGAGCTGGCCCATCACCTTCATGTACACCAAAATATGAAGTCATCTCCAGTCGCAGCCTGACTGGAGAAGACCTTTGGAATTCATGTCACCTCCAAACAGCTGCGAAACTTCTAGTATGGAGTCACCCATGGATAGCTACCTGGAGACCAGTACTCTCGATCTGGATGACCTCCAACATCGAGCAGCTCCGACAACGTCGCCACGGTCTAGGACATCATCTTCACCGCAGTCGCCAAGGCGCGGGTTGATGGTATGGACCGGACGTACCTGGAATGGAAAGACCAATATTTTCTTCGTGGGCCCCGGACTGAAGGTGAGCGCTGGCGGTTACATCGAGCAACTCGTGAAGAAAATCTTCCTAACATGTCGTCGCCCGTACCTTCTTGGAACTTTGTACTGCTACAGCATTGGGTGCCACCACATGGAATCGAAGGGCATTGGAGAAACTCTCGCCTACTTGGAATGGAAGGGGGCTGAATACCTAAAGAAGGTGGAATATCCAAGTAGGTCACCTGTCCTGACAAGTAGGTCACTTGTCCTGAATCCTCTCATTCGCTTCGCTCCGTCTCGCTCGCGAATGAGAGGATTCAGGACAAGTGACCTACTTGTCAGGACAGGTGAGCGGTCCACGGTGGAGGAGAAATCGACTATCTCACTGCTCTCAGGCACCATTCGCTGGTCGCGCCCAGGAATCTCTCGGATGGCGGCTTGTCCAGAAGGTGGCGAGCCGGGCAGGGGTCGGTCAGTTCATGATAGTTATTTGATATGCCTCCTTTAATATGGGTTGTTAGAATCTCCGAAGACGAAGTTTATAGAAATGTCGAGACTTATAGCGCCTCGAAAGTCAATCAACAAAGTGACTTTGTCTGACCCCGAGGCCCCCCCCGTGAATCTGCAGATCCGCTGTGTTTGACCCGAATAATCAACAGTGTCGAGGAGGTCCGCGCAAATGGTTAAGTCAACCTTGTAGCGCTTGTGTGACCCAGGCTGGCCTCAGCAAACCATGCTGAGCAAGAGTATTGTAGGGTGTCAGCTTGATTTCCACTTGGAATAGGATAGTATAGCATTTTTCCTACATGCAACAGGTAAGTTCGAAAAATACACAACAGCAGGAGTAGTAATGTTTGAGAGGAACGAGTGCTGATGAAGGACCAACCAGCATTATTGGATGAGGGACAGCATGCACCTTTCGGGAGGTACGGCCTGGCTCTGTCATGTTGAAAGCAGTATGTGCAGGCGATTCTTTTCATCGCCGATTCGCCTCAAATCCCACACTTGCTTCGTGTAGAGGCCGGCGGTGGAAGCAGTTTTTTCCTCTAAGAATTCAGAGCCTGAACTACTGTCCAGCATTAGTAGCTCTTGCAGGTTTCTCTCTTATGTCATTGACTGATCGGATTTCGTTGTTCTGAGTTCATTCAGCCAGCGAAGAGAGCAGTTTTGTCTCTCTCGATTCCTGCACCGTATGTGAAGAGAGTGTCAGTCCTACACATCAGACTGTACGTATTCCGAAGTCGTTGGTCAGCGCGAGTATCGTACTGCCGATGTTAATGCAAACTTTCTTCAGTGTGTCAATTGCATAGATAGTTTTGGCAAAATCAACACAGCCATACATATTCTCCTAGCATCAATGCGCCAGATCTGTCCAGCAACCCCAGCTCTAGAAACGCCTTAAATCCAGCTTTTTCGTGAAACTCCGCGAGCTAAGCAAGAGTGATGGTAATGAGCACTAACTACGAACCAATCAGCTCCAATAGCTCTTTTCGTAACGTCATCATGCCGTACAGTGTTGAATGACTGCCAAGAGCCGCATCAACTCTACAGGTTCAATCTTCGCTTGATTCTCTGTTGAAGGACTAATCAATCTTGAACGACTAGCCAACGAACTCAATGCTTTTTTCAAGTTCTGCAAAAATTCAACACCCCCCCCCCCACTGTCTATCTGAGGCTCATGGTTGGATGTAATTTGGACACTCCCTACAAAAAAGAGTGCAAATGAAATGGTCAAAGAAGCAACTAAATAGAAAGCCACTAAAAACAGAAAAATATCGGCTGTGTTCTACCGACACTTCACATACTTCGAGAAGATAATGTATAATATCGGATTTAGCCCGCAGTACAATATCCAGTAAACTGTCATTGAGAAATAAGTCCACACAGAAACAGGCAGTATTAAATAGAAGTAGTGATAAACAAAGATCAAAACGGCTAGAACAGAAAATAATATAGCAGCGTGTATTAAAAGGTGCTTCTCGCTCTGTCCAATTTTCCTTGTTCCGTTACTCATCTGAAAGCAATTAGTAGACCGCACCTTCCGAAAATAATATGAGGGTTGCGTAAATATATTGACGTTCATTCGCGACATCGACTGAGCAGAAAATAATGACGCTTTATTCTGTATCATAGAGATAGAAGAAATTACCTTGTAAATTGAAATAACAATCGCTACATACGTCAGAAATGCGAGTGACATGCAAGACATTGAGACCACAAAATTCATATGCGATAAAATATCGGCCAGCGAGCCGCTTTCAGCTTCCCATAGAAAGCTGAAAAGCGTGAAATACGATTTTCTTGCCGAGACGCACGTTCAAGCTTTGAGCCAAGGCGATTCAGAGGCCTGCTTAAGACCGCGCTTAAGGTCTATTGGCGTCAGCCGTGGCAGCCAATGTGGGTCCTCCCTCAAAACGCCTTAGCTACTGCGGTACTAAGTTCTGGAGCCTTTGCTCTAAAACCGTATTAATGGCTTTACTCGGCACCATAGTCACGGAAATATGGCGAGAGCTTTTGAGCAAAAACTTTCATGAAGTTGTAATAGTTGAGTAACTCAGTTATGTTAGTCTGGAATAAAAGTGCTGAGTCGATAACGCCTCTCTGTCGGCAGTACTGAAACTCATATCAGAACCTAGTTAATCTGTTGACGTTGTACTTTCTGATTTTACAATACCGGTGACCATGAAACGATTATGAGCTGACATCCCAAACAGGCTGCCGTCGTCGCCAATGTGTTGAACATTTTTGCAGGCGAAAATCAATTCGATTTTACTGGCGTCGTCAAGTGTTGTGAAGTCAGAAAGATTTTATGTTTTCCTTGTTCAAATGTGGAATAGTAGAAGGACGTAAAAGGATAAGTGAATCGCATTAGCTTTAGTTCAAAATGATGGATTGTGAGAAGCGGTCATGAACCGTACCTGGATGGGTGGTAGCTTATTTTTGCAAATAGAATTCTGCATATCCAGAAAGCTAAGCAATAGACAAAACAGCATACCAGAGCTATCTGAAAGAAAATAATAGAACCCGCGATCATGTTCCTAGCCTTTGTCAAAAAGCAGTATTCATTCAGCTTATTTTCGTGACTTCAGAGCTTCATGTTCCTTCTTTGCTTTCCACATTATATTGAAACGACAGCGAAGACCTTCTAGTTGAGCTGTGGATGCAATTAATACATGGTACTTTCCTTACCTTGATGAATAGTTTAAACGTCTCACAAGATTTAGTGGGGCCTCTAACAATCATAAACCTATAGAGGGCCATTAGCAATGTCAATGGAAATAGTGCATTCCAAGCTGCATTCTTCGTTGCACCGATAATCTGGAAAAGGTATAATAAATGGTATAATACACAAACCTACCATATATCGAACAAAATCAGCTCAACTCAAGCAGGAGGCTTCGTACCATGCCTGGCTTTTGTTTCTTGAACGTTCTGCTCTGATACACACCAAACATTTGTCAGAGAGCAGTTGTTTGCGATAGAGGTTGAGAAAATAACGTTCTACAAACTCTCAGTGATACCGGTTTCAGCAGACATCGAATTCCAGTCCAGAATCAGTTACAGCGTAGTGAGATATGGGCTCCTTGGTACAGCACCCCTAATAAGGGCTCCCGTATAATCTTTACCCTCCCACATCATTGAAAGGTAGTACTGGGTTTTCTGGGGCTCACTGGGGTGCTTCACAAGAAAAACGGCTCACTCCACTGAAAGAGCGAGCGGACTCACAGATCTTGTGAAAAATAGTGCAAGAAAGGGCTTTGTGAAAGAATGCTTAAGAGACCTCTTTCGGTGGTCTCAATTATTGTTTTTGATACCGTAGCTTCATAGCTCTAGCGGTGGTGAAGTCTGCTCCTCCACGTGGTGCCACCAGGTACTGCTCGTCTCTACGAGCTAAGCTGATCGCAGACACTCGACGCAGTGACAGGCCTTCGTGACGGGCCGGCCTACGAACACCCAAGTCACATCACCAATGTTCAATATGCCATATGAATTCCGAATCAATGCTACGGCGTCCGCGGGAGCCGACGCGCACTCGTATGGCCCGGCGAGTGTGGAAAGTATGCGAGGGTTTCTAATGCAAGGATGGCATCATTCAGAAGTCATGCAACAGGGAAAAGGTTCAACGTTGAATGTTGGCAACGCTGACGGGGCGCTCATGTGAGCTGGCAGAGGCACTGGAGCGCAGACGTATAGACCTGTGTGCTGTGCAGGAAACAAGATGGTCCAGTTGCAAGTCAAGGGACATCGGTCGAGGCTTTAAAGCAAGCAACCGCGTGCAAGCAATAACAAGCCTTTCTCAGGAATTTCCCATCACGAGTCGGGGTACATCAAGGCTCTGCGCTCTCTCCACTCCTTTTCGTGGTCGTCTTGGATGCAATCTCGCGAGATCTCCAGAAACCGAGTCCTTGGACGCTCCTCTACGCAGATGATGTGGTGCTGGCCAGTGAAGATAAGAACGAACTCGAGCAGCAGGTGCAAGCTTGGTCTGATCGCCTGACAAAATTCGGACTCAGGCTGAACATCAAGAAAAGCGAGTACTTGACAATCTGACCTCAGAGCTGGAAGTCGTGTGAGTGCAGCGTGGGCGAAATGGCGCTCGATGACTGGAGTTCTCTGTGACAAGACCATACCAGAGCGCCTCAAATCGAAGATCTATAGAACCGTGATCAGACCAGTAGCGTTGTACGGGGACTGAGTGCTGGCCTGCAACCAAGGAAGTCGAAGCCCGCCTTAGTGTGATGGAGATGAAAATGCTACGTTGGACGGCCGGTGTCACCCGTATGGATCGGATTTGCAACGATGACATACGCAAGAAGTTTCGGCGTAGCTTCCATAGCTGATAAAATGCGAGAATCTCGTCTTCGATGGTATGGCCACGTACTCCGCGCGAATACAGACAGCGTCTGCAAGACTGGAGAGATGCTCGGTGAACGATCTGAGGGACGCCCTAGGCAGCGTTGGCTTGACACGGTGCACGCAGATCTAAAGATAGTTGGTGCCCACCCTGATCAAGCATTCGACCGTGAGGAATGTAACAACGGCGTGTCAAAATTAGAAGAGCGGACCCCGCCACAGAGAGGGACAAACACTGAAGAATAAGAAAAAGAAGAACTCGGTAGCTCTCGCGCGTCCATGAGCTGAATTGCGGTTCCGGTCAAGAAATCGGATCGAAACGAACAAGTACTGCTCACTTTTATTCAAAGTCACTTCACACAATTGCAAGGGTAATTCGCCATTAAAGATGAGCTACAGGAGTACTAAACTGCACCTGTCTCCTTTGCCAACCTCATAAATGTGTGAGATCTTAGATACTAAAAGAGATAATAATCAAGGTATAATTCAGAATGTTGGTGGCATTTGAGCAGGAATTGCTCTATGCAGAGAACAGCCGCTGTGTAAGTGGTTTGGTTTCACATAGAGGTTTCATTAGCATTCTCAATGGTCTAAAATTGTGTGCGGAATTCTGTCCACTTTCGACCTCGGTTCTGCATCCACCGTGAGAGGTGCTATTTGACCACCGCTCTATATGGCTTTATAGCAAGCCTTTTTGATGCGAAGACGCTCTACTTAATAGCTGTTATTTTCCTTTTATTTATCTTGCACTACTTATCTCGACGAACATGCACTCAATAGAAGTGAAGCTTTCAAATGAAGTGATCATGAGATTCATTCGCTACACAGAGCGGACTAGACCAAATTGCTTCAAGGTATATGCTTCAGGGAGTGCCAAAATTGTTCGTTTATGCAGATTCTTCATTGAGCGGAATAAAAGGTTCATAAGAAGCATGAAAGCTTGCGGCGTGGCATACTTTTGGACATAACATAACTACCGCTGGTTGCTCAGACGTACTCTGAAGAATGCCCCGTAGCAGTGCCCTACAAGAATTTACCTGGCAAAGCATTGTAGCTTGGTAGACGATATCTGGCGAGAGCGTTGCTAGTCCAGCATAAACATAGCTGAGAAGCTGAATGCCATCAAGGATGCCGACAACAAGCATAAGTCGATGAACTTCCAAGCTGTTGAACTTACTGTCCACTATCAGCATCTAAAAGGGCATAAGTGAGTACTCATCTGATTAAAACCCTGTAAAGTGAAAGGCAGGAGAACAGTTGCGAAAGCCACTACTTCCGCCTCATGTTACTTCCTTCCTCTTTTACCGTATGGAGTGAGGTTGTGCGGTGCTTCCACAGGTCTCGTTGACCGGATTCTACCACCAGGTGTGCACCATCAATTGAAAAATAAGCACTGACAAAAGAAAACCCACAATTGATGATGCTACCTGTCGACATTGACCAATGTCCTCTTCATTCAGTTGACGATGACCACCACCAGAACGTTTATTCCCATTCACTGACGAGAGCACGTACCAGCGCACCAGTAATTTTTTTTGTCTTGCTGTACTTCCGCCAGCCCTCTCAACGTAAAATTCCATATGACGAGAAACTGCACCAGTTGATTTTTTTGTGTTGCTAGTACACCGCCAGCCTCTCAATGTAAATGAATCAAAAAACTCATAGTGCAGGGCTGAGTGTCTTCTGAAAGGAGACAGAAAAGAAAACATCAATGAAACAAGGCAGCGGGCAACATTAGTGAAAGGGCAAAATTAGCACAAGCTGATCATAGAAGAGGTTCCTAGCGTTGAGATTACAGCATGACTCACTGACGAGGAAATGGGGCAAAGTTGAAATGAAACAGCTTTTCGGTTAATGTCAGAAAAAAGGTCAAATTCGTGAGCAAACTCACAACCGACGAACTATCGGATACCAGGTTTTTCTACATTTGCCCCATCTTCTAATTATCTACGTAATTAACAACATTAACATCAGCATTACTTTCCTATCTACATAAATCTCTCCCATACATAAGGTTCTGACGCATCCTTCAGTGAATATCAAAGAACAGTGGTGAATAACTCCGCAAGCTTTTGCAGAAACCGGCTACACTCAAACCACATGGAAACTCACATATGTTGAACGGTGTATATATGGTAAGGAGAGTCACTGATAGTGTGATATATGTAATGCCAACAACATTTCTTCCATCGTAAGCCTGCGAGTATGTGCGCAGCACATCACTTTCGGCCATTCGTCTTAAGACTCCTTATTGGTTTGATCCGAACCGAAAAGGTTATAAAACTTGCGCGGTGACAAAACCTGTCGAATAGAGCAAGGATTTCGTTCCGACAATGCGTGGATATTCTCTACTTACTCCATGACTGATGACTTGCGCGTAAGACTACCATAAGGAGATATCTAGCTTCTTATTGTTCAGCAACGGAAGAACCTGTAGGCAAGGAAGTTCTTACCAAAAGGAAAGAGCTGAGTAGTTCTTGAAAGGTTGTACACGATAGGGCAATCAGAAAAGGAACAACAGAAATGAAAGAGAAAAAAGTGAAGCAAAATCTTGTCCGATGATGCCGCTTATCTAGATTGAATAACAGTTTCCGGTCGAACGACCATTGAATTATGCAAGAGATTTTATTCTGTCCACGTCATGAGTCCGATATTTTCTTTGGTATATCTGAAAATGAATTGTATTACCCCAATCCACCAATAGTCAAGGAGCGGAGTAATGAATTCGTAGTAGCGCCGAGTTCCAGATGGGAGGCAGCTATGTTGTGAGAGATAAGCGTAGTAACTTTGTTCTCAAGAAAATCATAGTATTAGAAGGACAGGAAAGCTAAACAGAAGATCAAATTGTGTCTCAAATTAGAATAAAATGTGCATTGATTTGAGCCTTGAATAAACAATACAAACGTGTAATTAATTAGAAGCTATTCAGCATTCTCCGAAATGTCAAGGGGAACAACATGAACACAACATCAACACCAGAACATTCAACATTGACACAACTGAATCAGCTCTCGGGCTAACTGATGTAGGCTCAAACCTACAATGCACACTGCTCAGCGCAAATACTGCGCCGTCAACAAGCAAATTCCAGGCCATCCATCCTGCGCCACATGTGGGTGTGCTAGCTATGTGCTAGTAGATTCCTCCTGAAACGGCTAATAATAGTCAAATTCGAAACTAGTGCTTTCAATGTCGTAGATTTCAGTGATTACAGACCAAATGCCCCCATGTATATGCCCCCCCCCCCTTAAAAGATAGTGTCAAGGATTTTCATACGAACTAGAGTGGTTTTGAAGTACAGTAGGCTTTTTTGGTCAAACATATAACCATCAATACATTATTGGATTTGCCAGTATGGAAAACGAAATATTACAATAAGATATCATTGCAATCACAACAACATCCTCTTAGTGACTGGTCTCTCCCATTCATTACCAGTTTCTATTGCCAGTGGACGAGTCACAGTAGAGGGTAGCATTCAAACTCTGACAGTAGGAGCCTTAACAGCTTCTATTGAACTTGTAGTATTATTTGATAATTCTATAACATCAATACCTCATATTTCACGCTAACACTTTCAACCTTGTCAGCATTCGTGTTTTCACGAATTCAACTTCTTACGAGGCCTAACCCTCAAGAAATCCTTTTTAAAAAATTATGAGAGTAGGAGATCATATTAAAAGGAGAATTAACACAAACTTCTCGTAGGTGGGTAATTTCGTTGGGGAGGGCACCGCCTGTAATTTTGCCTTTATTCATTATCCTCAACAATTAAATTCGCCCTCAGGAGTGTCGCGAATCTGAGTTCGCTTACCCACTCGTTGGTCACAGCTGCGCGCATAGTATAGCAGGGAGGAGTAATCGCATGCAGGCAAAGCTGGACGCTGCTCCGAATAAGTGCGGAGCATGACTCTTTACTCAGACTCATTCCAGCTGCAGTTATATATTTATATTATTAGTTATATTATTGTCTGAGCTAGCATAAATGGGCTCATACTATTCCAGCCAAGAAGACGAAAGAGAATAACATGACTCGCAAGGCCCGGGAGGAAAATAATGGGGAAACAGCGAAAAAAAAACTAGTTACAATATATTGCAAAAGGAAGACAATGTGAAGAACCGTACTGACGATAAGATAGATAAACCAGACGAGAATAGGAGGTTAAGGATAAGGGTGGCCGTCATCTAGCTCGTAAAAGTAGTAAATGCTAGCGGTTTTTTACTCGATGTTGAATTTCATAGGCTTGCACGTATAGGAACTAGTATTGAGTTTAGTTATAGGCCTAACCAGTTTAGCTGCCCTTTTCCTAGTATGAAAGAACTCTCAGCGCATTAAGTTCGTGGAGTTGGATCACTAGGGTCGTTGGGGGAATCAATAAATTTCCACTTCTGCAACAACTAGAACAAAAGTTTCTGTCTGCTCGATTGCGAAAGTCCCTATTACTCAAACCTACTGCTCTAATCGCAGTGAGCAGTGAGCGGTTTCCTAGTGAAAATATTCTGTTTAGTTGGCAGAGCTTCGAACAATGTTGCATAATGTAGCCCCCGGTCTACGATTGGCTAAAAGGTTGCAGTGAGGAGGCGAATAATTTTCGTGAGAAGCTTC
>MU913600.1:6964-27368 GCA_036418165.1 Cooperia oncophora | reverse complement strand
TATATGAATATATAAAAATTAAATTAAAAAAATGTAAATTTCTGCGATCCGGCGCGAATCCGGCTCCAAAGCCTAGAAATACTTCAAACTAACGAGTGGGACGCTTAGGCCGTTTTTATTTTCATGTTTTGTGGGAATGCGCGGCCTCTGAGGGATGTTGCAGAAGCAGCACAGTTGCTCTTGAGTTCTGGCCCTCGTCATCATCTTCGGTTCTTATTTTGCAGCACCTCAAATGTTATCCGCATCAGGAAATTGCGTTTTACTTGTATTCCAAAGCGCAATTACAGGACTTGGCAAAGTGCCAAGAGAGCCGCACGCGACACGCGCGCTTACGACGGATGTTAGCATGAACGGGAATCTGCGCCGCAAAAAGGTATAAGGCGGAGCATGGAGGAATTAGCGTGTTTCACGGTCCTGTATCTCCATTCCTGCGCATGTTAGGACGGGGAAACCGCTACGCTTCGACAGCTGGCGGGCTGATAGTCACGCACACCCAAACTATGTGAGAGGATGGTGTGAGAAATGACTCCAGGTTACGAAATGCAAAATCCATTCTATTACAGACAGTTGAGTTCCTTCTCCCACGGGTGTACACAAAAACGTGATCCTTGTTCTCATAGGCCCTCAACAAACGTCCTCATTCCCTACTCATCGAAACTGCCAGGAACGTTGAGGCGAATTTAAAGAGTGAGCCCTCATCAGACCCGCTTCGATTATTACAGAAAGAAGGTTTCAAAATGATCTATAAAATTCCCACATATTTATATGCACGGCGGTGCTCCTTTTGCTCGTCTCACTCCCTCTCAACCCATTCACCATCAAAGTCTCTGTGAGAGTATTCAGCCGAGCTGTGGCTACCCAGGAACCAGTGAGCCATCACACAAAGTCAGTCGAAGTCCGCTGGATTACTATCTAAACAGATGCCAAGTTCTCCATGAAGCGCTAGAAATTTCTGGTCTTCTTTTTAGGTCGAAAGCACATGTGGTTCACGCAGGAGACCTTTGATACGATTAGCTACTTTACCGCATTAACGAGGAATTAACGAGCTGACACTGATAAGGGTGTGAACATTCAATAATGGGTGGCATACCGTTCTCCCAAGGGGTGACAACAACTTTATTTTGCGACCAGGAGTTTCACACCATATCCAAGAAGTGGGTGGGTGGCGTGACTGCGTACTCCATTCGGACATAGCGCCTGTTCCATTTTTCGGTGGGACATTGCGAAGTGGTGCGAATGCCGCGGTCGCGACGCCAACTGTTAAACCGTTGTCACTCTGCCGCTGCAACGTGGTCATCCTGGATAGCGTAATTGAGCGGAACAGAAATTAACCATTGCTGAGAATATTTTTGTTCAATTTCGTTAGGTTCGGTGAATGATTATCAAAGCCACATCAATGCAACTAGAATAAGTGAGTGATCAAAGAAATCAAAGCAGTATCAGAGCATTTATTCTATCGGTTGCGGGCATACGTACGTGATCAGTCATTGTTCGATTCGAAAGCGCCATGGAAGGTGGTATTCAGGTAAGAGACTTACATTGGCTGCCGTAGCCCAGTGGCTGACCATTTCAGTTACAGAAAGGAGATGACGACTGGGACACTGCAAGTCTTGCGACCACATCACAGGAAGAAAAAGGCAGAGTTGCACCGCAAGATGCGCGTGCAAAGAAAGATGATCTGAGTTCGGGTTCTCAGCGAGCGAAGCTCAATACACCGCGACAAAACCGAGTAAAAGTTCAAGAGAAAAAGGAAGAAAATCTTACGGGATCACCCCGATCCCAGAAATCAAGGACGGGTTCCCCTCGCTCCCAGAACTCAAGGCCGGATTCCCCGAAAAAGCTAGCAGATCTCCGCAAAAAAGAGATGATAAGTCTTCCGAACTCACCATTTCCTAGCTCTTCCAGGCCTGGATCCCCCAGACCAGAAGCTACCGCGAGGAAAGGAGAATTGAGCCCAGGCATCGCCTCAAGACCGAGTCAGAGAAGCCAAGCCAATACCACTGTCACCAGAGGATAACCAGCTGAACCAACAAGGCATCGCCGTCGATCCCAACAAGTCCTACGAGATAACGCCTGAGGTCTGTTCCGTCTTCATATTTATATGACTAAGTGTAGTTGGGATTTGTATCCCTCAAGCGCTGCAATCCCTCCCTTGTGCAACGAAACTGGCCAAGCATGGACCATTTTGCAGCGAACCTTAGAAAACTATCCACGAGTTTCTGAGTTCTGCGTCTATCCCCGATTACCAGAGTTGAGCAAGTCCTCCCTAGAAGAAGACGGCCCTTTCTGCAGCTGCACAGAATGTCTCACATTTAACGCTCCAAGACAGTGATGGGGCCACTGGACGCTCGTGAAGTAGACAACGCTCCACACACCGAGTAACTCCACATCCTATATTCACGTCTAGCCCCTACCCAATACGGTTATTTCTGCTACTAGCTCTTTTATTCCGAACAGTGAAAATGAAGTGATAACAGACACGCGCTGATATCGCTGTGATACCATACTCTGGGAGCTGGTCTCAACAAAGCCCTATCTTGGCCGTATGCTTGTACGACCGATTCGACGAGGCGCCAGAGTCTTATCGGGGGCATCCACCTGTTTCCTGTGCTTCTTTTCTTAACTGCGGAGTAACCTGCATTGTACCATTCGTAGTCAGTTGAACCGCTCTTACTCATTTGCAACGCAATAGGCCGATACCATCACATCACATCACGGATCACTGTCCAGAAAATCGCTCATCTATTATCAGAATAGCAGAGGAGATGTGAGGGTAATGGCTGGCGGAAAACACCGACATTACCTCCAATACTCCTGATAAACAGCGAAAATTGAGCAAACAGAGCAGGTGCTGGTCGATTTCCCCATCATACAGGTCTTTTTTAGAGTAGTGTGGTGTGACTCGCCCCACATTTAAAGACAGCTCCCGCGATAAAAGTGTCATGGATAGTTGATGTTCAATTATGAAACAGTAGCTGATAAGTAATTCCCCAGAAAAGTAAAAAGCAAGAAGAGTCTCAAGAACACCATAACCTCCCTGCCGTCTCTGTGCCACCCCTGGAATAAATCTATCACATCTCGCAGTAGCGGATATCATTCAGTGCAAAGAAAAAAAATACAAGAAACAACAAAAACAGAGAGGAAAACTCTTCTTCTTCTTGAAAAGAAAAGAAACATTCAAAAAGCCGGCGTCCGAATTTAGGGTTACGGTAGCGTGCATATTTTAGTGTAGTGAAGTGCGTCGAGCTTTTGCACCACGAAAATTGGGTCGCTCGTGATTTTTACGCGTTTTATCTTGCGAGATGTGTTGGAGTTGACTGTATGTGCTCCTGATTAATAAAATGTAATAAAGGAGAGGTCATTCATGGGCATGAGCGCTGTCAGCGAAAAGGACATGCAATTCCGATTAATGCCCGCCGCCCCAACAAAGAACAACTGAGCTGCCCTCCGTCGGAGGGCATCTAGCAAGTGGGCGGTCCAACTGAGCGGGCGTTAGAACTAGAACTTTCAGCGGCTGTAGCTCCTCGCTCGCTGTGGAGTCGCGAGAGTGGGATAGTCTCTAGCTTGGGGGCTGTACTACTTGCACAAGGAAGGACGACCGTGTACTACTTGAGCGGGGGCAGTCTTTAATTAGAGACAGACCCCGTGTTAGAGGTCGTTTGTAATTGGAAATGATGCGCAATTTCTAATCTCATTCTCAAAAACCTGCTTTCAAAAATTGCAAAATGATTCTTTGATGAAGTTATAAAGCTTTTCACGGCGGAACATAGTTGTATCATCACTAGCTGTAGTCGTCACGAGCTCACCCTGACAACTCCTCAACTTGTCTCAAGGGTTTGCGTGCTCTACTACTGCTGGGCGCCTTAGGGTCTAGCAGAAGACTTGGTTGTACAGGTGCCCGATGCACATGCTGCAAGCGGTTAAGCACTGAGCAAGTTATAGTCGTGTTAAGGGGAATTGAGTTATCCCTAGATACGAGCTTCTAGCTAAATCTGGCATTTTGCTACAGAAACATTGTCCTTTGCGGACCCTATCTTGGGCATTTCTGGCACGTCGCTGTGGTACAGGCGCAGTTTCCTGACATTAAACGCAAATTTGCCAAATCATCGATGACAGGCTGGCCTAAAACCAAATAGCAGTGATGATTCACCCACTGCTTCCCCCCCTTTTGAAAGTCACGTCAAAATTTTACATTTGACTAGAGATCGTAATAGGAGTAGTTTCCACCCTGAACGCTAGTATTCATAACACCCGTTTGGCGCAAAAACGCTAACGGAGTGCGCTACAGGCACTTAGAAACCCGTGTCCTCTTATAAGCCCCAAGCGATCGAACCTGTTGGAAGAGTGCTTGCTACTTCTTTGTAGGTGCGTAGCGACGTTGTAGCAATGTTGGAAGTCTTTTTAGCAACGTTCAGAGGAGAGCAAAAAATGAAAGCACAGCAACGTTGCGGTTCCAGGACGTGTTGAATACGAGGCGAACCCCTTGCCACAGCACTACCAAGTTGCTCGAAGTGTCACAATGATGAGGGCGCCTCCTATGCAGTACCATGTGAGACAATGCAGAGAGGAAACTCCATAACTTCGATCAGAGAATAGTTTGGAAAATTCTGAAGGGAGACTCAAGATTAGCTTCGGAAAACGAGTCTTTTGGTTCGGATCCCATCATAAACGGCCGCTTCAAAGTAGCACCCATCTCCAGTGAGTGCTCTGCCGCATGACAGCCCCGATTCCATTGCAGTAACCTATGAATTCTTCTGGGACTGCCTCAAGCCTGTTCGTACCCTTACACACTACCAGCGAAGAATTTCAGTGCTCTCTATTAGGCGAGTAAACCCTTGTAATAATGAAGAAGAAGTACAAATTCACGTCACATAAAGAGTCTTATTTCAGATGAATGAGAGATGGGACACGAAGAGCATCGTCGAGTCAGGGTCAATTTCTAGCAAAACAGGGAAAGATGTCGATTACGGGGAACTCGGAGAGCCGCCGAATGATGCCGTAAGCAATCAAATTAATACGAACTGGTAAAGGTCAAGTCCTTTTTTTGCACAAGTGATTTCTCTGGGGGCAATGCATAGAATCCAACCCGATAAATCAGGTTGTATAGAACGACACAACCATTATAGAAAGCGACCACGCAGCTTTTTGTGGACAGGTCCATATTAGAGGGGGCTGCAACGTTCCAAACAGAAGAGAGGATGGTTCGGAAATACGCAGACATCACCGGGTGCACTTGGGAACACTCGTTTGCGTCCTCAGACATGGAAGGCATGCAAACGGGCATAGCGCTATGGGATGCAAACAGGATAGCTCCTTTGCCTGTTGATATGCCTCGAAAAAGTTGCTACTAATCCCTCTGAAAACCTTGACCGTGGGAGCTACAGGTGAGGACTTTTCAACTTTCCCACCTTTCACGACGATGAAAATCTCTTCAGTGCCGGATGGTCTGGTTAATTCGCTGCGCTGCACGGTATCGGAGTGCTTATACCATGGAATATGTTCATCACTATCGCTCCAAATGTGAGTCTCCTTGAACACTAGGATTCACCGCGATGCGAAATCTCTCTAGGAAATTTTCGCTAAATTCCAATTCGAGATGACCATCTTGCATGGAAAACTTCAGAATTTTCCTCGACTGGTACTCTGGATCCGATCATTTTAGGGGCGATAGGACCCATATTTGATTGTCCCTTCATCGACCGCTGTTCTGGTCACCGCTGCGTGCGCACTGAACAACAGGGTATCTCCTAGCCAGTTTACACACCACGGCATTTCTACGTTGAACCAAATGAGTTGTGCTTGGTGCAAATGAGGCTCAGGTGACGCCACATTCCACCCCCCTCTTTGGGAGTGAGCGAGAGGGTGAGGGGGGATACATACCGAGTGACACTTATGCATGTGCGGGCTGCTTTTTGAAGATAGACGAAAAGACTCACTTACCCCACTCCACATTCACCAAAGTTCATGGCGACATTGAGGGGGGCATTTCAAGGCGGCATTCATTGTTCCTTTGACTCGTTGATGTGAACTCTAAGGGAACCGGCAGAAAAGCAATACGGCCCCTCCAGGGCACAGCATTCGATGGGGATTTTGGTCGAGCTTTTACGACCCCCCCCCTTTTTTCAGGGGCTGGTACGACCCCCCCCCCCATGCTCGTACGATGGCTGACATGGCTGACTATCTCGGCGAAAGAAAAAGTTGTCGAGGGGGAGGGACGACCCTCCCTCCAAAACGTCCGCAAAGCGAGAAAAATCAACTATAAAAATAAATTTTTCCCAGCCCAAATACGACCCCCCTTTTGGCGGCCAAATACGACCCCCCATAGGGAATCCCCAACCAATGCTGTGCCCTGGGTCCCTCTCCCTAATGCTGTACCCGGCGCGAATGTGATGAGCACATGACGCACCATCACGTGACGTAAAGAGTGGCGGGAGAGGAAGGCGGTGGAGTGGTCCAGCGTGCGCTCATGAAACGGCGGGGAAAATCGCGGAAAATTGGCTACGCAAAAAAATCTTTCTCTCGGCTCGAAGAAACTTCTCAATTATAGATATTACCCCCTCTGCCCCTCATCGAACAACTACGAGCTCCTCCATAAAATTCTCACAACGATGCAGTAAATAGAACGCTTGAGCGCGAACACTGAGGGGAAAAGTTTTCATGGCAGAATACAGCCCCCTCTTAAGCAGCCAGATACGACCCTCCTCTCTTGTGCTTCAATACGACGATGGTATGCTCCGGCTGAATTACATCCGCCAGGAAGGAGAAATCAGTTAAGAGCAGACATGCACTTCAATTTGATGAATGAGAAACAGTGTTCGGAAAAATCGATTTCCAAATCAATGCGGATTGAATTTCACTGACTCTAAGGAACTTTCATCACAAACCATTGGGGAAATCTGAATTTTTCAGTACTATGTTGATTATTGGTTCACGAGTGATGGAGTTAAGACGGAATACGCCAAAAGCTTCATGAGCGCTCTTGGAATCACTTCTCAAATTCCCAATTTCCTTATGAGTGTCTTGAATGCAGCACAAATCATTGGGTAAGAGACGGCTCTTTTAAATACCGTATAAGTGCTTCTTATGCTGAGTTCCCGCTTAATCTAGACGCACTAGAGGCCGAACACAATCTTAAAGTACAAAGGAGCGTTTTCACATATTTAGCCGCGAACGTGACGACACCTGAGAAAGTCCAGATGGAAGAGGGGTGAAGACGTTTGCATAAGAGAGGAAAACTGGCAATATGCGCCCATTGCCGGCATCGCGACTACTTGAGGAAGTACCTTTCTTGTCCTTCGATACGGACCATAAAATCGCCTAGGTTTTGCTTCGCGATCGTGTGCACAGCGGTAATTCTCCCCAGACACACAAATAAGGCTGCAAGGAGCTTAACACATTGACGAACGCGTGATACGCATTTAATCCACGCTTTGTAGGCCACGTGGGACCGCGTGAATTGAATACGAATCACGATCAACAAATCCATATCTTTCACTAGTGCATGGTTTTTTGTTTAGTTTCCCATATTCATTCTATAGTTCAGTCCTTAGTATACTCGTACAACGCGTGGTCCATGGAATAATTTAGTACACACTAGTTTAGCAAAGAATTCCCTGGGGAAAGAACACCGCTTTGTTTGGATTGGTTTGCTCTTCAACTCTTCGCTTACAAATACAGACAAGTACAATATTGATAATGATGAAAAGCATGAAATGAGGGATCGTGTCTTAAAGGAGGCACGACGAGTTGTGTTTTTTATGGAAATATTGATAGAGAAAATTTTCTGGCACCGGAGTATTGACGCTTAGTTTGTCTCATAGCTACTGCGCGTCCCTGATCTTTGGAAATTGTAGAGCAGAAGTAGAAATTGATGAGTGGTAGAGTAGAAAATGCTCCCCAAACCAGGTTTTCTGATCCACCAGGTTCTCCAAAAAAAGGCGCCTCGTGGGATCGCGTGCATTGTAGCGTATCGCGCGTGTCCTACAAGACCGAGAAAGTAAAAACCCGCGCTGTCGTCAACGTGTTGAAAAACTTGGTAGGCTTTTTACTTCCTAAACAGTTGAAAATACACCTTTCAGTGGAACGCTGATGATTCGAATCGTTGGCACGCTTACAGTCAATTGCATAACCGTGGCTATTATAATTGTGCTGGCTGTATCTCAAGATCCCAGTCCAGAAGGTAATCATCATCAGGGGGGGGGGAGTGTACTAAACGCTTGTGCGACTTGGTTGAAGTTATCCGAGAAACTGTTTTCAGCCATGGAATGGTTTTTTTACGTGTCGCTGATCATAGTCATTGTTATGAACGCGTCCAATGGCTTGTATCAGGTCCGTTACCAATTCTTTCTCGACTTTCCCTCGTACCTCTTAGCGCCTGAGGGTAGGGTCAAGAAAACCAGATAGATGAAGTGAGACGCATAGTGCCGCCCACAATTCTTTCTCACCTTACGCACCTCTACTGTAGTCTAATCGAATGAATGGTGAGAGGGGGGCGGGGGGAAGTGTTTAGTTGCCAGAGCGAACTTTTGATAAAAAAGCCTCGGCAGGCAGTGTAGGAGTGATGCACAAAAATGAAAATAGTATGCTTGGGAGTTAAAACGGTGTAAACCAGGGGCGCTCTAGTTCTCCTCGGAGGGGAGATTTCCCCCACTAAATCCCCGCTTTCTGCTGTTATCTCTATCAATGCCCCTCGTCAATCTGCTTCTGCCTCTCTGCATCTATGTCTCCCCACTCTCGCGGAATCTCCCCCAACGACATTCGCTGGGGAGAGGGGAGCATATCGATTATACTCTGCGCTGCACTATATTCGCACAGAGCATGCGCCAAAAGAGTATGGATGCAGAGCGGTGAGAGCCAGAGAGACGAGGGGCATCAGTAGAGATAGCGGCGGAAATGGGAATTTTTAGGGGGATATCTCCTTTCGAGGGGAAGTATAGCATACGGCCCCAGGAGAAAGAAAGGCCCCCTACAGTCCTCTGCCGCTTCCGATATGACCTCCCACAAGCTCGAGGCTCATCTTCAACTCCTTACCTCCACTTTAATAAGGTAACTCATCTATAGTTCTCCAGGTGTCGAAGGCTCTTAAAATCGGAACAGACTCCTCACAATCAGTCAGCCAGATTCTATTAGGCTGTCTAATAAGTAATGGCGGTTTTTTTCAATTGGAAATTTGTTCGAAAAAGTTGAAACGTTTGCAACGCAAAAGTTATATATAATCTGATAGGCAAACTCCAGTAGTATAGGAATATCACAAAAAGCTATCGGTTTGAGGATATAGTTTTCTTTTGTGAATTTTTTAGTAGTTGAAATTGGAAGGGAAGTCGGCGAAAATTAGCATCTTCGACAACTGCCTCTATTTAGAAATTTCATGCTAATAGTTGAATTACCCTAAAATCCCATAGATAAGAGCGGTTTAATTTACCGGTGAAAAATGAATTGTTGGAAATTGAAATTTGAAATTGAATGCAGTCACCCCTCTAACTTGATGGATGGATAAATAAAAATCGGAGAAGAAGTTTAGAAGAAGCTCCGCCCCTCAACTTCAACCCCGCCCACTTAATAAACAATTCATATAGAAAAATAGCGAAAGCTGCTGTATACGATTTACGACGTTTCATAGCAGGTGATACAGGATAGAAAGAGTATAGAAAACAGTAAGAATAAAGGTAGAGTTGTAGGCTATTATTGCGATAATCATGAGCACACAACGCCAAAAAAACGTATACAAACGTCAATTTTCATTTTCTAGCACAAACCGCTCTTATCTATGGACCGCTCTTATCTATGGGATTTTA
Organism: Cooperia oncophora; assembly: GCA_036418165.1. Taxonomy (NCBI): domain Eukaryota; kingdom Metazoa; phylum Nematoda; class Chromadorea; order Rhabditida; family Trichostrongylidae; genus Cooperia; species Cooperia oncophora. The sequence goes on along the minus strand of MU913600.1, from coordinate 17,574 downwards.
GGGTAATTGAATTTGAATTTGATATTCTAATACTACGAGAAGTTTGCTATTAAACGATGTTAAGCTTGCTTGCAAAACTTTTCACTTTTGAAACAAATTTTTCAATTGAAAAAACGGCCATTACTTATCCTCAGTCGCTGCCGGACGGTTGCCGGCCGGTTTCAGCAGCTAAGAGTTGCTGTCACCCTCTTCAGAGCCGTTGCTCTGCCTCTTGGTTCAGCGCGGCCAATGCGACAGAAAACTGCACGAGCAAAATGGGCAGTTAATACGAAGGGTATTGCAACAAATTACCACTTGTGCTGCTTACACCAACTGAGCTGCTAGCAATGAACTGGCACCGCCGCCAAACGCAGCCGCCTGACACGCAGCAACCTCCGCAGGTCGAACTTACACTTACTTATTAGCCTATAGCCCCCACTAGCAGTTATTAGCCAGCCCACTAGCAGTGGGCTGGCTAATAAGTAATGGCCGTTTTTTCAATCGAAAAATTTGTTCCAAAAGTAAAACGTTTTGCAAGCAAGCTTATATATCGTTTAATAATAGCCAAACTTCTCAGCTCAGTATGTAGCAATATCCGAAATTTCAAATTCAATTAGCATTCAACTCATTAGCGCATCGACTATCTTCGGGCTGGGAACCGACGTGAGGTCTGCCAATCATGGCAAGCTAGAAGCTTGCCAACTTTGATCTTTCTTGAAATTAGTTTCCATCAAGCGTAGTATTGAGATCCCCTCGCTGAGACTTCTACCTCAACCTTTCCGAATGTATGGAGCAGCTTAAGCGATTTTAGCACTTCAAGTAGACGTAATAATATGAGGCAGTTTGTTCGAATGCATGGCTAATCTTTCGCCGCGACTTCACTGTCCAACTAACGACTTAGAGAAGAATTCGACGAAACTATATCCTCGAACCAAAGGCTTTTTGGATGTTCTCGTATACTACGGAGACAGTTTCCTATCAGCATGACTATGGATAACTTGGCTGCCGAAAATCGGTTTTCACTTTTCAAACAAATTTTTCAATTGAAAAGAGAACCGGCCCATTACTTATTTAGTCCAAGCCTATATAATTCCCCCTTCTCCCCTCCCTCCCCCTAGAGCGACTCCAATACGAGGGAGATTCCTTCGAAGAGTGGATTACGTGACATTTTGAACTTTAGTGCATGATCCCTGTTACGAAAACCCCTTTGACTGCAGTCGCGCATAAGAGGGCAGCAGCTGCGCACAAGCCATCGAAACGTGCAGAATATTATGTGCGAGCAGGACAACAGGATTTTCAAGGGGAGGCGGGTTGCGTTTGAGCTACTTATAGTTGGAGTGAAAAGCCTGAACGTGAGCGAACGGTCACAAACGCCATAGAGCTGCTCGATGCGGCATGCAGAGTGCAGATTCATATAAAGAGAAGATCGACGCGTCATAAGCGATCGTATATATCGCAATTTTCGTCCGTAGACCGTATACTGCTGTAATGCTCCGCTTGAGAGGTGTGGAAATGAGAGTGGTGTGTTGGTATGCCACACTGGTTTAAACACCTCTTTTGGGAAGCAAAATACATTCTGGAGCTTCCCATATCTAAACAAAAGACCAATATATATATATATATATATATATATATATATATATATATATATATATATATATATATATATATATATATATATATATATATATATATATATATATATATATATATATATATATATATATATATATATATATATATATATATATATATATATATATATATATATATATATATATATATATATATATATATATATATATATATATATATATATATATATATATATATATATATATATATATATATATAATTTCGCTTCGTCTGTTTGTTCGTTGGGTGGTGTTGTGTTGGTTTGTAATTGTCTGTCCGGGAAATTCATTCGACCTGAAGGACGACTTGCGAGAGTCAACGCGGTCAAGGTGGGGATGGGTAGGGCATGGGACAAGAAATAAAAAGCACACTTGACCTATGGGAAGCCCCGCCCACAGTGGGCGGGGCACTCGCCGAAATTTGGGGCTCCGCAGAAAAGTAATCATAATTCGCTTCGGAAGCAGCGTGCGTAAAGACTGGTTTGAAAAGCAGGCGATTTAAGGTTTAGTAAGATCGCCAGATAACTGTGGAAGACACGTCTTCAAAATGGGGGGGGAGGGGGCGGGCGTAACACATTTGCTGTGGGCGGTGCTTCTCGTAAAAATTCAGGTAAACCCTGTCGCCGAGAGTGTTTTGGAAGCTCGCAAAAAAACTCAGTGGTGCCCCGCACTCCCCCGCCGGCGCCGGGCCGGCACGGCGAGGGCCCCCGGGCCGGCATTCCCTACAGGCCCGTCGTGCCCCCAGGGGGCCGCGGGCGAAAGCTGCGCTGCACGCCCCGGACCAGCAATATAGATGTAAATATCTGGCGAATATAGGGCCACGCGCTCAAAGTGTGTTGAGACCCGCCCACAGTGGGCGGAGCTTGCCCTTAATCGCAGGGTAATCATTTCAAAAGTTTGTAGCTCGGTTCCAGAACACTCCAGACACCGGAAAAAGTGGTCTAAGGTCAGCAGAGGGTCGCCGGTGGGGATTGTGGGGCAAAAACATTGTGGGCGGAGCCTGCTGCGACGGTTGGCACGAGCACAGACAAAAAAGTCTGTAAAACGGTCCCAGAGCACTCCGAAGACCGGAATAAAGTGGTCTAAGGTCAGCAGAGGGTCGCCGGTGGGGATTGTGGGGCAAAAACATTGTGGGTGCGAGGTGGGCTGGAGCCGACACAAAAGTCGCTAAAACTCGGTCCAGAGCACTCCGGAATACGGATTAGGTCAGCAGAGGGTCGTCGGTGAAGATTGTGGGGCACAAAAATTGGGGGGCAGAGCCAGCCCGAGGTGGGCGGAGTCAGACAAAGATCGGCAAAAACGGTCCCAGAGCACTCCGAAACCGCAAAAAGTGCGACTAAAGTCCAGCAAGATGGCGTCGTCGGTGAAGATTGTGGTCGCAAAAATGGGGGCGGAGCCAGCCCGAGGTGGGCGGAGTCAGACGAAAAACTGTGAAACGGTTCCAGAGCACTCCGAAGACCGGAATAAAGTGAATTCAGGTCAGCATGGGGTCGCCGATTGAGAAATGTGGGGTATACATATGTATGTGGGCGGGGCCAGACGAAAGTCCTCTAAAACTGTTCCAGAGCACTTCAAAGACCGGAAAAGAACACTTCAGACACCGGAAAAAAGGTGGAGTACAGAAGCAAAAGGCGGATATCAGTTGAGTGTAGAAATATGTGAAAGAAAATACGCGCGGCGAAGCGCGCCCGCCCGGCGCAGCCGGGCCGTATCAGAAGGAGGCCACGCCGGCGTCAGCCTGCTAGCCGACTGGTTGTACAAATTGTAGCTATAAATCAGTTATACTTCGGTGTCGTGGCCCATCAGTTTTACCGCGAAAGTGGAAGGCAGCGAATTCGAGCATGAAGAGTGGTTGACAAAGCTTTTCAAGCGTTGGTGAATCATTTCTTGCGATGCACCCTTCCATTCAGGACCACAGTAGCACTTAATGCGACATCGCCGACAGATAATTTGCAAGGCCGGTCGATGCACGACGCAAGTACCATTTACCGGCTGGAGGTGGGGGCGCTTATGTTACTTTAATTGGGCGGGAGCCGATTCGGGATCAGACCCCTAGGATCACCTACATGTGAAGCAGCGCAACTTACAACAACATCATCTGCTCCCAGGAACCGTACCAGGGTTTAAGTCGTCGGATAATTTTTACATAGGAAATTGCGAATTCTTCTCGATAAGTGCAATTTCACACTTGACGTGAATTGGTTCGTTTCAGCAATTCAGTATTATGGCTGACTGGCCAGACTTTTCCAGCCAATTAGCACAAATGCCATCAAATCTCCAGCGTAACAACATTTTTGGCGCCACACATCAGCATTCTTGCCATCTGTTAAGCGACCATAGCGTTCCGTTCACGCATCCCTACTTTAGGCTTTCCGACAAATGTCCAGTGTTGGCCTTCAAGCGCAGTGGCGCCGCATGGCTGGGATGGGCGGTTACTCCTAACGCCATTAGTAGACGGGCTGAGAGACAGCATTTGGCCATACTGTCGTGGTTCAGAGGCAATCGCCCTGCCTGATCCCTCAAACACGACCATCGGGGCGCGTTGCAGAGCCCCCCCTGAGCCCGCACCCAAGGCCTCACGTCCATCCCAGGTATCCTCCTCGGAGCGCACGTCTAGTTCAGTTACAGCTCCGCTGCCCCGCAGGCGTCTACGGTTCCTATCCCAGGGGGGTTGCGGGGGAACTTGCGGTAGCACTGTCCCCACGGCTGGTCTACCCCTGGCCCGGCCACAAGGACCAGACCAGGGATTCCCTGGCCGCTGGACGCACAACCGGTAGGACAAAGCATAACACACAAGCCTACAGATGCATGATGGCACAATGAACCTACAGCGCTCTAGTCGGGCCCCAGCCCTGGCGCTCCCCTGTGCTTGCCCTGATACATGAACAAACAACACAAACTATAAACACTCACATTTATTGTCGCGGGAAACCATGAACATCTGCCAACCTCTTCTTCTACTCTCAGTCCGGACGACCAATCCATCGGACCATAGTTGACATAGTTCGCGGTAAGAGCGGCAAGGTTACTCTGCCGGCCTGCGCGAGTGATGGTCCTCGTGGCGACAGGTGCCACTCGGACCCTGCACTCCACGTGAGCCTGACATTGACCTTCTCTGCAGGCAGGAAAGGAGTACTTTCCTCCCCGCAGGGAAGGGATGCCAAGAGAGCAACGCTGCGCGGAGTCTCTCGCCGGCCGCTTTATATAGCAGCACGCAGCGGGACATCACGTGGCCCGCGCCTATTGGTTGACGCGGAGCAGCGCATAGTTTGGCCGTAGGGCGCGACAGAGCTCAGGCGCTCGGCGAGCCCGGGGCAACAGTCGCGTTCCGCGACACATACCCCATCCAGCTCTTCCACCAATGACGTTGGCAGCTACCGCCCGCCCCTCCATCATTTCCACTGCCTTTGAATAACTTTTGATGATACATATTGAAGCGTTCATAACCGACAGCAAAACCGTGGCAATAGTATACTTCTCGATTTCACTGGTAGTGCTTATCGCCTGCGTCCTCTCCCTGTACTGTTTGACTCAAATAGTAAGTTGTCCACAGTAGTATAGTTGTGAGACTTGAAAACCCCACTTGCATCAATTTTAAGGAATTTTTCAAATATTATGTCTATAAAGGAAAGCTAACCCGCCAGGTTGAACATGCCAGCCGACCCAGTCTAGAGCAATTCATGCAGACGATCAAAGGGGTATGTGTTAGTTCCATCTGCCTACAAAAAGTTCCATCTATAGAACCCTGCCAATAAAGCCCTTGTTTAGTGTTGGGCGCAGTTGGTGAGCGTATTTTTGGTATTTTTTGTCACACTCGCAGTATTTCCTACCATTTTGGCCGGTATAACACCTAACAATAAGGGACAACAATGGAGTAGTCAAGTTCCTGTTCCTAGTGAGTAAACTCGTTTTACCGATTATTGAACTGAAAGCTGCCGATTACCCCAAGTCTTAAGGAGAAATCTACTACGGAATCACGGTATTCCTTAACTTTAACCTTCTCGCCGCCATCGGTTCAACAACGGCAAATTTCATACAAATTGTAAGTCATACCCTATTTCGCCACACTCCGGTGTAAATAGGCCCTCCGACTTATTTTGATTCTGTTTCTTCGATAAGCTTTACTTCTTCTTCTACGCACATAGAAAAAAAACCCATCTTAAGGGAGCTCTGCAACTGGCGTTGTATCCCATAGACCAGAACATGGGAAGCCACCCTAATCACCCCTGTTACCGCCGCGGGAAGGTGAAGAGGACAGTCACGGCAGTCTAGCTTCAGAAGGTCTACAGCACTCCTGACAGCCAGAAGCAGCTGCATACAGTTCGGTTCGCCGTCGACGCTTAGGCCTGCCAGTAAGGCTGCGCTTGGTGCGATGCCGAAAACGTTTTCACCAGTTGCCGAACCGAGCAAGCGGCGAGCCTGTATCATATCGTTCGTATGAGTCTTTTTCCACCAACTTTGTCACTGACATGCTTCAACAACCGTTGGAAAACGGGTCTGGTATCGCGCCAAACGCAGTCGCACTGACATGCCGATCATCCGCAGCGGACCAGACTGTAACTCCTACGAATTGGTTACTCGCGGTGAATATATTTGACTCAGCTCAGTCTGCTGACGACAGGTCAGGAGGTAGCTAGTAATCAGTCCAGTGAGGCCCGTAGGTGAATCTGCCAAAGAGCGAAAGAAGTGAGAAGTGGGAATCTTTTAACGATGTCCGACACCTAAGCATTCCTGGACTGACACTGGGAATCCTTGTTCTGAGGGACAGCAGACGCCCTGTCCTTTAGACAGCGTCGCTACTGTTCCCTGTTCGTTTCTTGTAAGTCGGCAATGCCAATGTGATCGCCGAACGTTGTGCGATCTCACGCACTTCAGTTCAGCAGATTCTCTCAAGATAGAAGGATCGGGATCAGAGTTCGAAGCGAATCTCCACTGTATCCGATCAGCCCGTCACAACGTGCGAGATAGGATTTCTAGCGCGGCCATGGATAAAATGTCTCTTTTCTGCCTCCCCCTCCCTACCGCCGTGTAATGTGCTAACCGAAGCACGTGGTTGGATTACTATGCCTTCACGTCGATCATTGCCCGGGCCAGGCCAATGATCTGTTTGTCTTTCTGTTCGATCCTTTCGGTAAACCAATTCCTGGCGTCACTGAAGAGATCTTAGCTGCCCGAGATGAATGATGCGATAGCCACTCCAACCCGGGCCCAGAGAACCATCTGATGTCTGTGAGTGTTGTGGAACATTCTACTCTACACATTGTGTTTGCTGGACGGACATAGAAAGACAGAGAGAATATGGGGAAGGAAGGAATTGCGAGAAGAAATTTCTAACGATGTGAAGCGACTGGGCGACGTCGGGAAGTGCCCACCCACGGTTGCGTTTCCTAGAATACAAGCCATTTCCGGCCGGCAACTACAGATCTTCCGATATAATCGTTATGCACTGTACTAGTTGAGGATTCTGAAAGTTCAACATGGAGACATCGCCTTGTGGGTATTCTGACAATGAACGTATTCCTTCGGTCGCACTGGAATTGCGAGCGAATCTGGGACGCTCTTTCTCAGACTGCAGGTGATCCTCCGCATTTCAAAGTGCACGGCAAGGGCTGTGTTGAGGGACTATTTTTAGACCAACCCCTCATGAGGTTTATTAAAAAGTGAACCAAGACGGAACACTGAAGCCCAGCAGTGTTAGTACCACTGGTGCTGGCTTAAGACAGTAACAGTGAGTGCCAGGGTATGTACTCGTGGAGAAACAGACGGAAAACACGATAGGGGACATCCCCATTGTCCCCATTATGCTAATTATGTTATCCATCCGTTTTGTACCTCTAATACATTCCAGCCAGGGCCAAATCTGCTGTTAGTCCCTGTGTCTGCACGTCTACTATTCATTCCATTCTTCATGCTCTGCAACTATAACGTCGACGATCGGGTAATGCCCGTATATTTCGAGAACGAATGGTACTTTATCATCGGCAATGCCATTATGGCATTTACCAGCGGCTATTTTAGCTCTCTTGCTATGATGTATGCTCCCAGGTATGTAAATTGTCACTGCATGGAAATTTGATCATAAACATATGAATGGAACCGCTTACTTTCAGGGTCGTTCCGGGTTCCTTATCGAAAACTGCTGGAATGATTGCGGCGTTGTTTTTGGTTACAGGTGCGTGCTAAGTTACTCTAGAAGGTCAGGGATGCGGAAGCAGCGCCAAAGGCAGTGGGTACTATAATTCGGTCGCTGGCAGAAAGCGGAAGCAGAGGCACTGAACAGGGTGACAGCGAAGCCCAAATGGAGCTAAATGGCCGAAAACGCTCGAACTCGGGGCCTTATTAGTTGCATCAATCAGCAAGCAGACGCGCAGAGTTTGGGTGGCCCACCTTGGCTGGCAAGGCTAATGGACAGTTCAGGGCTAGAAACACCTTTGCATCAGGGATTCTCATTCTTAAAAAAAACTCGCATTTGCAAGAGCACCTCCGCGAAAAAGGATAGCCCATCGAATTTCAGGTATAGTCTGCGGTGTGGCCTTTGTGCCGGCAATCACGCACATGGTGAACAACATTAACTTTTAGACTGGAACTTTCAGATACTGGGAGCATTTCACCGCAGACGTTAGCGATTTACATAAAAGCTTACTTCCATTCTTTCGAAATTGTAAATAAAGATTTGTTACTAGTGTTGAGAGCACGCAGTACAGTGCATTTACATCACTACTCTCCTCCTTGGGCGTTGATGATTACTTACATTTTCTAGCCTTCGAATAAAAAAGCTCAGTAGTCCAGTTTGCGCAGCGAAAAACAACATTTTCGACTTTTCTCGAAATACCGTCCAGAAGCTACTGAATTCACTGGAAGCATTTGCGCTGTATGAGGAGGGCAATCCGATAGGCAAAGTTCCCCTCAAGGAACTACTAAGAGGTTCTGCAGCCCACACCATACCCTTCGAAACTTGCGCCAACAGAATATCGCCCCCTTCCACTCATCGTCAGTAAGGGGTCTCACCCTCAGCAATGATGAGGCTAGCAAGTAGACCCATCACAATTTTCAAATTCTCTCCGGGCGATTTTTCGCGGAACAAAATCACCAAATTAGCTGAGAGGAAAGAGCAGGTCGTGCACCATGTGCAGCTTGTTAATTCAGTGTTACGACCGTTGCAAAAGATTAGGATTTCAATAGCAAGGAACAACGGCACTTCAGTTCCTTCAAAAAGATTAACAGCATAGGAATCACTAACAGCATCAGTGAAATTGGAAATTGCATAGGGACATTTCACAACAAGAGGGTGTTGATAATGGAGTTGAAGGACTGGGGTGTTAGTGGGTATCAAAAGGCGAACTGCAGCTCTTCTAGGGGATCCTGATCCTTGCCGCGTGTAAGGAGAACAGGTGCGCATCAGCAGCAGTATCGCCCCTTTTTCTCCGCTCAAAGTGCACGAAATTGAGACCGAGCTTGTTATACTCAAGTGCCATCTATATGTCTATATACTCCGCCCACTCTGCCGCACGGATATACACCTAACCACAGCCGGATACTTGTTTGCACCCCTTCCTCCCCCCCCCCCTTTCTTCTACACTGCAAAGCATAATCATAGTTCCACCCATGAATCTCACAAAATCCCGTCTTACACGACGTTTTCAAAAATGCCCCCATACAGAAAATGTGGTAATTACCAATACCAATTCGCATGTCAGTATCAAACACTACAATGGAGCAAAATGATAGTTCCACCGCATATTTTCCCGCTGCATCTCATTTTTGTTAAGGTAAAACTTTCTCATCATTATGACTTTTGCCTTTTCTAGGCTATGGCAAGTGGAAATCCATTATCGCACTTCGAAAAAGGAACAGATTATCGCAAAGAAGACTCAAGTACTGTCGAACGTCAAATCGCACGGGATTTGGGCCACAGTTATCACATTATCGACAATTTTGTCAAGGAACCTATAGGATATTGAGCTAAAAAGAGCTCTGAAGGTCCTCCCTTGCTCTCAGATCGGGATAAGCGCCGTATCCTCAGAGAAGCATCCAACACCACAATGTCGTGCCAGGAAATCAGGTCATCTTCGAAGTTTGGTGTCCTGAAAGATACTGTTTGGCATGTCTTGAAAAAGTCCCGAGATCATAATCAGGAGGAATATGAGGAAGACACCGCTTCTAATAGAAAACCATCGTGGAAACCGAATTGCCTCTGTTACAAGAAGTTGCCGGACCGATTGGCGGTTAGCTGTTGGCCGCCGGGCCTTACTGCTTGCCTGTCTTCTCTTTTCAGTTTTTGCCGCGTTTTCTGATGAGAAAAAAACTCATCTGCGCCGGCCTAGACGACAACCGGTACTGCTGGCACGACCTGACAAAAGAGAAGCTTCATGTTTCTAGGCGTAACTTCAGAGGAGGTGGTGTAACAGTCTGGGCTGCCATCACCAACGGAACGTCTGAAGCTGTGTTTCGTATCGAAAAAAAATGAACTCTTCCGATTACCTTAGCGTTACGCGACAAGGTTTCCTCCTTTCTAGCGTGAAAATCGGCAAGAAAGTCCAGTTTCCATGCGAGACAATGCACCAGTTCATGCTAGCCGAAGGCATGTGTGGGGCTTCATGGTTCACGCAAGATCTACGCGAACAATGCGCGATTCCAAAATGTCCGTGAGCTCAAGGAGGCAATCATTGATGCATGGCACCATGTCGACCGAAAGCTTATTGACAACCTCTATTCGAGAATGGACCGTATTTTCCAACTTATTCGGAGAAATGGAGCTCCAACAGATTTACTGAATTAAAACTTCATTCATTTTGTTGTACAGTTGTTGTTGGATCAATCGATTTGTTGAGTCTTTCGTAAACGTCGTGTAGGACGGGACTTTATGAGATTTATGGGTGGAACTATAATTATGCTTCGCAGTGTAGCTATTCTCTACCTCTGATAGAGTACGGGACTCTGGTGTCGACGCAAGTGGTGTTGACGCAAGTACTGCACCATGAGGATGGCGCCGGCAAA
>MU913599.1:13370-28802 GCA_036418165.1 Cooperia oncophora | reverse complement strand
GCTTGACTTTTACCCATAACATTCTCATTCTCAAGATAACTTCCAAAGCGCGACCTGCGGCGTTAAACAGCAGTTATTATTCTGAAAACAAATTTTCATGTTAGAAAAATACGTCTCACTTGTAGGCCAATCCATTATCATATTCCTTCGCAGTAAATGTCTCGAAGATTCCATCGCAGGTACTGCCCCTTGTGACTGGTTTTTGATTGCGATTACGGCACGAGCAGCCTTTGTTCGCTCGTCGCCAATATCCAGTCATTAAGCGTAAGCCATGTTGAAGAACGTTTGGATGGACATTCATAACACACCAAAATGGGCATCAAGCGACTCTCACGACTAATTGCTAGATTCGATTGGCATTCAATCACTTTTATGACCCCGAAATCCATCACGATCACGCTTCAGCATTCCATGGACATTGAAGAACAATCTGAGTCACTAACTAGTTGGCATTCCAAAGCGTAATAACATACTACCTTCGCGGAAAAAACCTTAGAAGAGAAGTTTTTTCTTGAAAGGGGCGTGGTGGAGAAGAGAAGGGAAGAAACTGAATCGGTGAGAGTCTCCATGTGCGGCTTTCTATAAACCTCACCGTCGACAGTATTAGGTTGGCGGGAAAGTTCTGTCACATTTTTCAAATTAGGCTTTCTTTTTATAGAGAGGCGTGTAAGATCAAAATTGTACAGCAATGTTACTGCGGGGTTCTTGCCAGTTTTTGAGCACCTCATGGATGCCATCGCTTCACAATGCAGGCCGGCGCGACGCAAAGTTGGACATCATCTCAATTTTGACTTGAACTCGGGTTATGGAGGTTTTCTCGTCCACATAACGATTGAGTACGGGAGGCAACTCGCAGTTAGAAGGAGCAATGTCTTGACACCAGTAATCTGCTGCTAATTAACCAGAGCAAGGGAGGGCCATCCAGCTCTATGCACGAGGTACGGCTGGAACTTTTTGGACGGAGTGCGCTGCACTGTCATGATGACGGCGGGCTGCGCGTACAAATTCTTCCCTCTGATCGACGGGCGTCATATAAGAGTCTCAAAGCTGCTTTGCGTACGCATTGAACGGAGAAGTGGCTTCTTCATCCAGCACTTCCACACGACCTGCAGCTCCCTCAATCTGAGTTCACAGGTAACCCAAACCTCACTTCGTCATCAAAACTGTAGGCTCCCGCTTTGAAGCATTAGCGTCGTGGGAGGTTGTCCGATAATTGAGGGCATCGTCCTTATTCAGCTTCATTATTTTGGCATCTGCAGCTATCATGCTGGCGTCAGGGTGGTGGAAGAAAGAGTTTGAGGAAACGCTTGGAGGGGTCGGTGCCGATGGTAGCGGATAAAATTCTTATCGTCCATGATTTGTATAAAAAGATAGAAGACAGCCAGAGAGTTATCGAGTGGCACTAGCTAGAGAGAACCATGAGTGGTATAAGTGGCTCACTAATACGGTTAACTCCCCTCTTCAGGTAATGGGCGAGTATTTTAGTTAGAAAAAGTGTGACAGAACTTTCCCGCCAACCTAATAGTATACTAGGTTGCAGTTCCACAGAGGTTGTTGAGACAACTTTGTTGGCCATCGGCAGGGTCGCCTTCTTCAGAGCCGTCTGAGCCCAGTCCTCCAGACCAACCGGAATCAGCAGTGCAGAGTTGTATACTTATTCCTTGAAGAAGGCGATCTTGTTAAAACATAGGCCAGTTAAGCTGTCTTAGCAACCTCAGTGGGATTGGAATGGAGCACATTATAATTCCTGTGAGAGTTTCCTGACAAGGCGATCGCAAGACAGATTTCTAGAACAAGAAATAATGCTGGGTTAACTCCTCTAAAATAATTGTGGGCCTGAGAGGTGATGAATGAGGAGTAATAGGTTCAACTCTGACAGTGTTCTGCACTACATGCTAAACCAGCTCCATTGGGCACTCTCTCCAGCATGCCGGACGTTCTGGTACAGCATTCGTTGCAGTAGGGGAGTACTTATGTACTTTTTTCCAGAAAAAAAAACTGAAAGTTGGGTGTTCCGTTTTTACGCCCTTTTAAGGCACCGTTACCGATCCCACAACATTTAGTTTTAGCAGTTGCGAAAAAACCATTGAGAGCTATAGGATAAGAGATTTGAGCTGAGCTCAGGAAGAAAATATGACATTATTCACCCGTCATTGCCGCAATTTTATGAAATTAGGTAATTTTTTCACTTTCACAGACTTCTTTCTTCCTAAACATTTTCTTTCCTGAACATTGAGATTGTCATCAGAGCTAGTTTGACCACCTAAACAAGGTTATCACATCCGATTGGCTCGCATGTGGCCCCCGCCCTACAAACGCCGACGCCAAAATAATCTAAATCATGGAATCCGCTGAAATCTTGTCTGTAAGGGCAGTTTACCCCCTTGAGACGAATATCGCTCCCGTGAGACCGCCTTTCGCTCGCGTTCCGGGAGACGGTACCACATGCCTGTTTTGATCCCAGAACGCGTTGTGCAGGGTCCAGACCGTGGTTGTGCCTAGCGGTGTGCTAGGGCAGTTGGGAAAACCCTGCCGCAATAGCACACCGCTAGGGAGAGACAAGCCGGCACCTTTGCTGGCCTGCTATAGCGATCCATCCATATCCTGAGCCTCGGTCACTATCTTAGGACAAGTGCGCAGACGAGCAGAAGCAAGCCGCGCCGTAATGTATACCCCTCTCAACCACCTTCACCACCTTTGCTTTCTATGCAGATGTGATTTTCGTCCCGAAAACAAGTTCCCAGCGAATTGGGGGACTCGGAATACCACGGAGCCGCCTGGCGCCCGCTGCAGGCGCCATCGCCTGATGGCTTCGGCATGTCAGGCGGATGCAAGATTGGTGTTTATGGGGTCGACCTACCCTCGGAGACCAATTTCCAGACGAACCCAAGCTCTAACCAGAACTGCGAGAATTGGGGCAGTAAAGGGTAAAAAAATAGTGGCGAAGGATTTTATGCTAGGTGGAACAGTTTTTTCTGCAACGACGTTCTGTTCGACACTATAGGTGCTTTATTTTTGTTGAACGTGGCTGCCTCCTTTATGTCTACTCTCAGGAAAAGCGGTGAAGAAGTTTGACTGATTTTTTCTTGAGCAGAGGAAATGATTAAGTATTGAAGTTTTTATTACGCCTCAAGGTCCCACTATCCTTTGCGTTTCATCTATATTTCGTGGACAAGAAAACATCAAAATTTTGCCCACGTAGCTTCCAAGAAGAAGAATCTTGATGGGATTGATGTGCTTCAGGGAAACCAGGGCACATCATGACAATGCCAAAATCGCTTGTGGGCACGATTCCACTGTCGCTGCGAATCGCACAACCTACACCAACTTAAAGGCCCCTACTTTTACCTTACTTGCCAGTCCCGCCTCCAGGTTTTTGAGAATTTTTTCCCATCCCGCGGAGCGAGGTGAGGGGGGGGCCTCTGAAGAGCTAATCTATTCTGAAAATATTGTCGCCTGAATCTTTTCGTATTTAATTTCCTCTATACAAGAAGTTTTAAGGTAATAGTGGCCGTCGTTGAAAAATTCTTTGTGTGGGAATGCGGCACGCAGCCATTCCTTCGTCGATGCGAGAATTGCGATGTGGCCTATAAAATGACTTGCGGGAGTCAGCTGATGTACAAGTTGATGTTTATATCCTAGCAGACGGGTGTGATACTAATTCACCGTCCCCAGGGGTAGAAGGCTCGGTCGGGGTTGGGCAGGAATCCACCCGGGATCCGGAATCCAGGGACGCGCTGGGCGAATAGCGCGCCACCTTGTCACTACCTATCATAGCCTTCTCTCTATCATACTGTTACAAGATCCGTGAAGATTGAGACATGACCTTCTTCCTTGAGGATCCACCTGATACTTGAATACTTAAGACATGTACGCTCACTTCCGCAGTGGTTGTGCTTGCCCTAGGTGGGGAATGGGTCAGTCCGCAGCCTGCCAATAGCGCCCGCACTTATCTCAAAAAATGCACGGAAGAGGACTGGAGGTTTAGCGACCAGAGTTCCTCCCCACTACTCCCTCCGCGCTGCTGAACAACGATTCAGCGAGACGCCTGACCGGTAGCTGTTTGTCATGAGCCCATTTCACTTCTATTGTTATCTACTGCTGAGTAGGAGGGTCATGGGTATCGACACAAACTCGGGACCTGACGCGAGAGCAGCGGCGGGGCGGCAGCAGGGAGGGCGCTGTTTAGCGACGGGGGCATTTTGTACTAACATTGCTTCCCTAGTTCCGGTTTACGAATCTCACCATGGTAAAACTTGTGAACGCCTGTGAAGCTGGAGTAAGATCGTCTAGCCACCATCCTAAAACGTGTCAACTCGAGAAAAGGCTACCTAGATGGGTCGGCACATCTATGAAAAGCCCCCCCCCGTCGACAAACTGCGCCGCCCTCCTGTAGCACTACCTTGCAGCTCCCTTTCCGTGCACTTCGGAGCGGAGAAAGTGATACTACTGCACGCCCACTCGATTCGCATATCTCGAGGACCGTCTACAGACGTGATTGTGTAAATTGCCTTCAATGCAGTGGTGGACCATACCGTACTCCACTAGTCCTGAGAAGTTCCCAGAAAAGGAGAGACTGTGAAATTGTCAAAGATGCACTGCAGTGAATTGCGGGCCAGTCTACTTGACCGGCAAAGCGATGTACGTGCAATAGCGGGACCTATTTCGATTTTTTTTCCGCAAACAAATCGTTTTCCTGTCTCCGAGGTGAACTGGCTTGTCAGTATTATTCAAAACTCGCAAAGTTTCCATCCCTCCTGACCTGTTGCCGTCTCCTCCTACTAACCAACCGACTTTTACCAGTGATCCCATGCCTTAGGGAACAAGCTCAAGAGCTCAGCGTTCGATGATCCTTTTGATTTTTTTTCCTCTCTCAATCATGTGGATCGGAGTGGAATGTGAAGAGGGCGTCTAGGCAAATTCATCAATCGACGGCGGCTTTCTGGCTTTTACCAGTGATCTCATGCCTTAGGGAACAAGTTTCGTGAACATCAGCCATCGCTACTGCGTTTTGCTATGTAGCTCTTCTCCTACTAATCGCTAGCAAAACTGCTTTGATTTTAAGCCTGTTTCTCCTGACTCATCAGAATTCAACCTGACTTTTAATTGCCTTCGGACTTTTTGTAAATTTACTTGAAAATGACTTGGAACTACCACGCCTTGATTTTTTTACTCTCTAATGGCTACCTTGTTTTTGAGTGTGTTCTAGTGCGTGGAGTGAGTGAGTGGAAATCGTAACAAGAAATTGAAGATTGGCTGATTCCTGCAGTAAGTTTCTCCTCGCTTCACTCTCTACTCCTTCTCTTGGAAACCGGGTGCAGCATCGGTATGGGAGAAACGGCTATATCAAAATTTCATCGCTGTGGTGGGGGGGGGAGCGGGAACCGGTTGTGGAAACTACCAATCAGCTTCCAGAAATAGTAGTTTTGCTACAACGCTGGTACGAGGTATAGCGCACGCGTGAACCGGGGGAAGCAACCTGGGAATTCTCTCTACAGACCATACGCTATCTCCTCTCCCCTGCGTGCGACCAAAAACGACCTTTTCCTCCCCCCCCCTCTCCCAAGATCGTGATGTGGAGAGCTGTACGACTCTCCACAGAATAGAGGGCCCATGCGATCCCACCCCCTCGCTAATTGACTGTCGAGGTGATAGCAGTGATCCTGCACCTGCATCGGGTATTATGATAGTGTATGGCTCACTGGACTTTCATTGAGTTTCCATCCTTTTTGGAAAGTACATTACTTCGCTTGCCATCAGAAGTTGGAAAAATACCCTTCAAGACCGTTATACAACCCACCGCTCCTTCCCTGCGACTCAATACGATCTCTCCCCAGGATCAAGCATCATGTTGTGGAGAGCTGCCCGGTGGGTACGACTCTTTACAGAATAGAGTGCTTGTACGCCCCCTCCCCCACTCTATAGATTGTCAAGGTAGAGTTCTATTCTGCCCCATTGTGAGGATGCATGGCTCACTGGACTTCCATTGACCATCCTTATGAGGTGTATAACTTGGTCCGGAAGCGATTGTTTGGAATGTGGTGGTAGGGGTCTGTGACCGCTAGAAAGGGTCTACCTCAAGCCACTCCACAGCAATCGGAGTCTTTGAAAGGCGACTTCGGCTCAAAAATAGTGCGGAGAATTTTTTGGGAGCTTTTTATTTCGGTTAACACAACTTCATTCGGACGTGGCGCGAAAATCTACTCGAAATTTCAAACTAGTAGATTCCCTCTATCCTTTGACGTAACAGTTTGAGGCCTGCTAGAGCGAAAATCGCCCGGCGCGGATAATGGCCGAGATAACGCGTAAAGTTTTTAGCGAACGCGGTTCTCGACGCTTCACTGGACACAACTTCGCTCGGGCGTAACTTACCATTAGAGTGAAAACCTACACGGAATTGAAACTAGAAGATTTCCTCTCCTCGAAACGCGTGACACTTTCGCCGTGAATCCACAGTAGCCAAGAGTCGCCCGTGAACTTTGGTCCGAGGGTTTGCTTCACTCGCAATAGAATGTTCTTTCCACTTCACATTCCCCTCTAGAAAGCTCTGCACACTCATCCCGTTTGTGGAAGATAGGAATCGAAGCACAGAGGCGCTTATCAACCTCTCTACGGAATGAGCCGGGTACTAGACTTCCATTTAGGATCGTAGCGAGTTTCAGAGGGGAATGGACTTCCGCTCCTGCTGTATTTGGACAATCTTGCTACTTGTAGCTGCAATGCAAATTCCTTTCCCCATGAGTTCTCTTGCAAGCAACTCAGTGGAGTTACCACTCACCGCGAAGCGCGAAAGCGATGGCACTGCCCCAGTGATATTGCCACTGCTTATGGGTAACTCTCTACCCATCCCGGCAGGCCGTAGGCCAGATACAACCCCCAAGTCACGGACGGCACACCTTTCCTGATGGGTTTCTCCCCTTCAAAATGTTTGCGGGATAACGGCTTGGTCATAAAACCGCAAACGGGCCATGCGCACAATGATAGTCGCTTTTCTGTGAGCTGCTTGTACGTACTTTTTAGTTTCACCTATCAGTGAACAATAACCTCTTGAATACGCACTAGCACTGCTTTGTTCTCGCCTTCACTCGAAGTAGTCATTTTTCTTCTTGCAAAAGCCATTGCAGCTTGTCAAAGGCTTTCTAAAGTGCTGAGAGTGTAAACTGGACATTTGCCCTGTCATCTGATAAGTGGTTGGATGATAGCAATGCAGCCCCGAGAGGCTGTGATACTTTATGTTGAGGAACTGAATTAAACTGCAGCACAGAGTCTTGCGGTATCCACACATAGCCACTGAAAGACAGCGTCCGCGATCAACCAAGTTGCAGAAATCCTTCAGAGTACAAGATGGCGGAGCTTGTGGTCACAGCGGATATCCCTTTTTCGCGGCTCAAAAGCGCTTGATAAAAGCACGACAGCTCAGCAACGATAAGCTGACTCCGCCTATGAGGGCGGAGTCAACAAGTTCCACTCATCATTTTTTCATTACCAAGATTCGTTAGCGGTGATAATTGCTAATCTTATCGAATATGCCTTGGAGAATGAGTCGCAGCAAGTGGCGATTAGCTTCAGAGAACTCGCCCAAGGTTTGATTAACTCGTCCATTTTCAGTCCCGTACATTGGATCTTTTAGGCATTTTCAGCGGATTCTTTTGCTTTCTTTCTTCTTTAGCATTGTACTTGCAACATGATCTAATGGTTCTGAGCTCTACAACATGTGAAAGGTGATCGCGGGCGCTGTCTTGGAACCAATGAATACATTTACTTCGTAAGCTCGGCTCCTTGTCTGCCGAGAATGTTCGAGAATCAGGGTGTGTCCTGCACTTGGGGAAAATTTTTGCGAAATACGACCCCCTTCGGAATTTTCCTCCTCTGTTCCGCTCCCCTTTCCGGTAGTCCCTCGTCCTATCTTCAGTATTCCAAGATTTTCCTAACTATCTTCCACTTTTCTGAAGACTTTTCCAAGCATTTTGTGGACTTTTTTTCTGCAAAAAAGGGCTTCGGGGAGAGGGCTACACAACACACTGGACAGGAAACTTGGTAAAAGTCAACAACAGAAAATAGTGTTTGAAAGGCAAATACGGCCCCCTCCCTCCAGCGGCCAGATATGACTTTTCCCGCTGGGGACCCAGTGTTGAGGATTTCAAGGTGAGGTTTAGCACATCAGAAAGCAGAGCTCGGCATAAGAGTATTGGTAAAACATGACAGCAGAACTAGTATGGTCTCCTAAAGCCTTATTACAGAGTACCAGATGGACAGAGCTCCTTTCTTTACATCGCTCCTGAAACTGTACCTTCATCTTGACTCGAAAGTGAATGTTGGAAGCGCTGATGCTGTCATTACCCCTAAAAACTTACCTACCAGCAACAATACCATCCAAAGATCAGAATCGTGCACTATCCTATGGGGACCGCCACCATGTCGATGTGGGACCTCGTGCTCCGTCTCCATTGCCTTTCTGCTTTCTCGCCCTTCACCTCTAGCCGCTCACTATGCCTCGCCTCTTGGGGCTCTCGTCCAATGCTAAAAACCAGCCGGAAAGGCGGAAGAATGTTGGAGGCGCTTCCAACAGTTCTTTCGCCTTTGTCCACCCTTTTCACCGCTAGTAATCAAGCTGGAACTATAGATCCATATCTGGACCTCTATATCCACGACATGCAGTCGCAGAACGTGTGTTTATGCTTGTAGGCACTTTATTTGTTCAACTGGGGCGTGGTTATGACGTTATATAACCCTAGCCAAAGGTCCTGAGGCGTCCCTCGCAGGAGTCAGAATTCGTTTTTCCCAAAAGTCAGAACTCGTTTTCTCAGAAGGCTTTGAGTCTTTAATTCGACTTTTCATTATATACTTGATATGCTTTGCATGAAAAGCCCTGGCTAGTTCATGAGATTAGCTTGCCAACCGTTAGTGTCCGATTAATAGCCTTTCGATGAACGTGAAATGAACGGGTCTATTCTGAGATCGTTTGGCGCGTTCACAATTCATATGGGTGCCAAAGTGGTGTGGCGAACGCGCAACATCGAAGCAGACCGTGTCTAGTTACCCACAGAATGCTGCAACTACCCACCTGAATTTACAACCCTTGTCGATGCACTTTGCTGTCGCATGTAAACGAAGGTATTCGGAGCAGTTCGGCAACGGGAGGGGCAATTTATACTTTTGCTATTTCCCATCGCTGTGTCGACATTGCTTTCTGAGTTGATGGTCTTACATGACAGCTCGGCGATTGCAGCTTCACAGGAGTTCACAGGTTTTACTGGAGTAAGACCCATGAACCGGAACCAGTGAAGCAGCGAAAATGCAAAATGCCTCCCCCCCCCCCACAACTCGTCGCCAAACTGCGCCAGGTATTTCATTCCAATACCTGTCACGGTCACATGCAGCACCCGTCTCGAAAACACATTCATTGTGAAGGTGGCAATTTTACTAATTACTTCAAAAAATGCTCACTTATAACAACAGCATTGTTATTTGGTTCCATTTCTAATGCCTGTTCATTTTAGAAAAGCGAAAGGAAAAGCGGATATAGTCCTTCAGTCCTTCGCGGACGTGAGGAAATGTGGGTAGGTCGCCGCCCCAATAGCATTTCCTCATGTCCGTGTACGCCTTGAAATGCGTTATCTCTAGCGCAATCCCATACATACTTGCTGGGACCAGCAGATGACTTTTCCGGTCATTATGCTTGATTTGTAGCGTGTGCCTACAGTGCTGTTTCAAAGGTTTATGCGCCGAACTCAGTTCAAGGTTAGGGATCAGAAATGCGACGAACGTTTTTTCTTAGGGACAATCTCTCATGATTCTTCTCCCCTTCAGAGGCGTACTCCACTGTGGATTAGATGCCGTCCATAGCTAGGAACGAAAAGGGGCGTTTCCAAGTACGCCAGGCAATGGCTGTGAGCGTTCAGGTAAAAATAGGCAGATGCGTACCTATAATAAAAAAGAGTTAATAATAGGGAACGCTCTGCCGTGAAAACCATGACAATAAATGCTACGCCTTGAACATCTTCTTCTTTGGTACACCCCTCCCCCTCCCCTATCCTATCTATCATCTTATTAAATTTTCTCACCTTCCGACCACTTTTCCGGGATTGTTTTCCGAAAGTTCCTCTACGTTTTCCCCAAAAACTGCCGCTCATCCAGTGGGGGACGGGAAGGGGATGGTTGTAGCGCACTTGAAACAGGAAACACCGAGAAAAGTCAACAAGCGAAATCATTTTCTCAAAGGTGAATATGACCCTCCTCTCTCCAGCGAGCAAATACGACCCTCTCTGGGGTTAACAACGTACGATGTGCCCTGGTTGATAAGGAAATCGCAGCCATCGCCTGGAGTTCTTGCAAACGCCCTTCTTTGATCCAATCACCTCGGGACTAAGTAAAACCCTAGGAAGAAACCGAAGGGTGTAAATGAGTGAAAGCTTTTTTTTTCTTCTTGATACTTCTCTTATCATCACTTCTATCAATCATTCTCTATCCATGTCTTTTCTTTTTGCCTCTCTTTCTTATTACCTCACTGCTGCTAGCTGACGAGTCAGTGAAGCAGGGAATAGATTGAACCCAAACTGATCCAGGTTACTTTTTATAACCAGACCAGCATGCCATAAATAGGGAGGAAGATACGCTGTGTGAGAAACAAGGAGCGCGCAGGTGATACAGCAGCACACCCAAATTCGAAAAAATCTATAGAAATGCCGCACAGCAGTCGTGCTTTCATGGCCTCGTACCAGGACTGAGTGAAGACTCTAGCTATCGCAAGCTGGCGCCCTTGCCATGCCAGGCTTTTCTATGTATGTATCGAAAGTGAAACATTCCTCACTGTTACGGGTTTGCTTTCTGCACTCTTTACTGTAAGGATCCTTCTTGGATAATTGCGGAATAGTTGATCAGCAACAAGGCTCATCTGTCACATATTGGATGTTCGAGGGGCCTGAACCCTCAGAGCTTTTGCAGGTCACTTTCGAGCCTCAAATTAGCCCCTGTAGTTGGACCGTGTTCTTCACTGACGAGGCAGAATGATCCATTTTTTCAGTCGTTGAAGTGGCTAAGAAGTGTTCTGAAAGACAGATTCTCTAACATTTTGACAAGGGGTTGATATGACCCAAAAGCAAGTGGCATGACAAATCCTCAAGGCCTGTAGGATCAAAACGATAACCAGAAGAAAATTTGGCGCTCCAGAGCAAGGGCTGAGTGGTGCATTACCCAAATCAGGTACCCTTACAGCACCCTAGCAAGCTGCGACATACCAACCCGGATGCCAATGTCCTACCGATGCTTATGCTCACTTACTGCTCGCTTCATTTGGGAAGTACAGTATGAAGCGAAGGGATTGATGTGGAGCGACTGTGATGCTGCTGCATATGAGCACATATGCAGTCGTATTTTCTTTAACGGTTACTGGCACGATGCCAGCGTGAAACTCGTCCGAAATTTGCTTCCTGAGTCGTGTAGAGCTGAGGCATTTTTGCAGGTTGTTGTCCGTTTCACTTTGCTTTTTCGCCACTCTCCCCTATGTAACACCCCCAGCCATACTCCCATTTTAGACAGAGCACCAAATTATAGTGCCTTATGCCTTTAACTCTTCAGCATCTCGCTTGCGATTTCTTCTTGCTCTGCGTCATCTCTTCGGGCAGACTCCTCCTCTCGGCTATACTGATTCCTGAGCCAAGATTTTCACCTAACTTGCTTAATGCATTGGAAATTGTTCTACGAGTCTTCCCTCTTGCGAACCTGTCTTTGTAAGAAATAGTCCTGAGGGAGAGTACTCCACAAGATTCCACGGGAACGCACCTTCAAACGATTTCAACGAAGTCATGAATCAATGGATCGTCTTGTATCGACGTCATATTTAGAGTGCCCGGTATGAGGATGGAACGGGTCTGGCACTTGGTTCTTTGACTCCTCGCGCACGGCTTGTTCTCAATCGAATCAAGTCTCTCTCCTAATACTAACGCATGAAGTCTGCCTCTCTTTTATACGTACTAACTCTCGATTTCTAGTTTGCTACCATACTTCCTCAGAGAGCTGTAGACGCACACGTTGTCGACTGTCATCTCCCAGGATGTCAATACTTGTTGTCATTTATCAAAGTTTCTTCGAAACTCTCTAGTATTATTTCATCTTGAAAAGGTTCTCCCGAAGTTTATATCCTCAGCTATTGTTAGCACAGATTTTCCTGCTAGGCTATCTAGATGGGGGGAGGGTCTTTTAGGTGAGCATTATTAATAATCCCTCCATAATCATACACTCCGTTTGGACTACTCTGGCTGAATGCGACCAAATTTGTTAAGAGTGGGACCTTATGAATCGAGATGAACGCACGATTTCCCATTGTGTGTAGTGGCGTTTGATGACGAACCTGTAGTCGCTAAGTAGCTCTACAGGGGAGGAAAGCAAAAAAAAACTCATGCAGAAATGTGTATGAACCTCCTGAAAATTCATTGCACGAGTTGTCCGGACAAACTGTTTCTGTGCCAGCAAAGCGATATCCTGCCGCTGCAAACACTTAATAAAAACCGAACTAGTAACAGAAAACATCCCTTTGAGCTTTGATTTGCGGTACAGCTAGGGAAGCGCGAGAACTGCCACTTGCGAAGGCCGCAGGGCCTTCCTTCCTTCCTGTGAAGCCGCGTCGGGACAATTTCAAAGACGATTCCCGCGATCTAGTGGTCCGCGAAATGCCGCTCGAAACGGCGAGATAAACAAGCTAGACAGGGGTTATTGCAACCATTGCAACCACGATTACTTTCATTCTGCAAGACAACGGCTTACAAGCGGAATTGCGTGTGTACATAGCGTTGCCTGGAGCGTCGTAGGGTAATTTCCTGTGCTCTTGCCGGGAATTGTTGCACGTCGAATCCTGCTGATTGGGCTTGCCGACGTCCGACAAACTCGTCCAAAGCGTCCACTGCTAAGGTCGTCTCTGTTCCTGAGTGTTTCCACGGTTTTTTCCGCTTCCTTCTGTACTGAGAAGTTACATATTGGCTACTGGTTCATGACTGAGCACCTACTACCCTTGATGCGGAACTTGTTTTCGAAGATTAAGGGCCAGGCTATTTGCAGAGGGAAGGACACCTGCAATTTGCTTGAGCGTAGGGACCGTCATTAACGCTCTGACCTTGTGAGTAACATACGATGTCCTTTCTAAGAACAAGGCGAAAGAAAACCCTTAATGATTCTTCTGAGCGAAGAGTAGTATCGTCGGAAATGAGTAAATCACTCATTTTGTCATAGTCTGGAATTCAACAGTCTCTTTGAATCCTCTCATAACTGTTAACCTCAACGAACTCTCTCAGAGTGAATGCAAGTTGAAATCGTGCCATATTCTGGCACGCTGTGGGGTAATTGTCTTTCGCTTCACTTACTTCCACAGGGGAAACCTGCATCTTCGTTCATTGCGATCAACTTGTTTACTCTACTACGGTAGCATAGGGAAATCGTGAACATGGTGTTCGTTACTGGCAGGATATGAACGGCTCCCACTCCCTTCGTCTACAATTCACCTCGTAGTTCCTCCTTTCCATACAAAAACAACATTTGCCAACGTTGTCCTCAATTCTCCCGGATTTGGCACGTGTTTGCTTTTCCCAATTGTTTTCTAGTTGATTGATGTGCGCAACCACTATGGGAAATGGGTGATCGTAAAGGTCGTAAAGCGCTTTCCTTCCATCTTTCTTATCCCTCACTTCTTCACAAGATATTATTGTTTAAACTGGTTTCTCTTTCCTTTTGGTTGACAATTTCCCACAGAATTTAAGGGGGGTTTCACCTTACGCCATCGACCGCTTTTCGTCAGCGACGTCAAGCAAATGAAGATGAATTGGTGCAATTTGTCTTTGCCCACCTTTTCTACAGTTGTTTCGGGCCCGTACTACCAGTTTTCTTAACTAGCATGGCCGAATCTCAGCTGTTACTCAATATTTCATGGTGCTCCTATTGGACTGTCGCCTCAGTTTGAAACATTTCCAGAATAAGCGAATTTTCATGAGGAGATTTACATCCGCAGACGACATATGAAATAGTAATGATGAGTAATGAAGCCCCACCGTTGAGTACTCTCTTTTTGGGATGCGGCACGCATTCTACTTCCATTCAGAATCGTAGTGGCTTATTGAATGCGATGTGGCCTATACAATGACTTGCGGGAGCCGATGTACAAGTCAGTGTGTTCTTATCCTCCCACACCAATCGGATACCAATTAACGTCCCGAGGAAAGAAGGCTCGGTTTGCCTGGGCGGGAGTCGACCCGGGATTCGAACCTCAGGACCGCGCGAGTGGTGAGCGCGCCACTTGTCACTACACCACCTCCGCCGCAGAAGACGAACATATGAAGATAATGGCAAAGAAGCCTCCACCATTGAGCACCCCCATTTTGGAATGCGACGTGCATTCGACCTCCATTCGGGATCGTGGACGTAGTGAATGCGAGATTACCCGTACAATAGCCTGCGGGAGCCTTTCGTAATACAAGTCAGTGTCCACCTACCCCAAAGTGTCTGCATTTTGGACTAGCCGATGCCATTTCACCGGTACCAAGCGAATGCAGAGCTTGGTTGACCTGCGTGGGAGCCGATCTCGGATATTATCTCCAGATGGCGCCACTTGCCAGCGCACCATCTCTCCCCGTATGACTCTCCGCACCTCTGTAGTCATAGGTTCTTCTCATAGATGGTTTTTTTTTCTTTGCCGTGTTCTTGAGTACTACGGTGGAAATTTCATGGGCATTCCAATCAGTGCTTAAATGAGTGAGCAGCGCCAAGGACATCACTTTTTTCCAGTTAATTGCTCAGCGTGATGGACGGTGCGCAGTCTTCACTTGAGATATCCTCTGTATCGCTCCCACCCCTTTCCCTCATGTGGACGTAGTTGCACCGGAAACACCTCGTTAGTCATTACAGGAATCTGACGATAAATCGTTGTATGTTATTAGTCAGGTCCATCGAGATTGCCGCCTTGGATAGCGGCCTGATCTCACTGACCCGGATACACTGCTGACTTGCTGGACTCGAAAAGCTTATCATACGCATGTCATCTACACATTCGGACATAGTTAGATAGACATCTGCGTACGCCCGGACGCCTGGTGTGCAACATGCGCGACAACGGGATGATGGGCGACATTCCTCACCAATTTCCACTTCTTCAAACGTTCGCATGTTGCTTTCATTTGGCGTCCCTCACGTCTTTCTGAAATCACCCTTTCATCTTTTTCTTTCGTCAACCGCAGGGAGCCATCTCACAATCCGTGCAAGAGTGCTCATCATCACGGTTTCTATGCGCTCTTGATTCCACTTCATGTATAGGCACGTCCTGCCCGTGGAGAAAATTTTTGGAAAATACAAGGCCCCCTCCGCGATTCCCTCATCCTCTGATATGACCCCACATTCCCCATCCTACTTACCACTTCTCTAAGATTTTCCCCAACGTCCTACCACATTTTC
>MU913598.1:21407-31532 GCA_036418165.1 Cooperia oncophora | reverse complement strand
TCCCCCCCCCCCGAGGTTGTTAGCGCCGCATAATATTACTGCTTTATTGATTGTATTACATATGCTGCATTTGTTGAGCATTTATACCGTATTCCTTGGGCTGATAGGAACCGGTAAGCGACACAGAGGGTGGGGGGTGAGAGCAGTTAGTTATCTCCGCGCTTCAGGACAAAAGCGTGTGCAGGGTTGGCTGAGAGGTCCACACAGCAATCCACGGATCAAGCCAGTTAAACGATGTCTTAGTAATCTTGAGAGGAGCATTCAAAGGACTCTGCGCAAAATTGGGTTTCCCACAGTGGAAATGAGGACTTTTCCTTGAGTTCAAAGAGGAAGGAGCGCAGGAATTTGTGGACAAGTACGGTACCTCTCGCTGGATGACTTCAGTCTCTTCCCCCCCCCTCCCCTTTCTAAACGAGGATTACTTTAAATGTCTAGCTAAGGTTATTAGCGCTAAAAGCTCGTTTCCTAAGGTCATGAAAAAATCGCGCAATTACTCGAATAGGTTACTTATGGTATCTGAATTGAACATTAAAAGCTTCGCCCACGAATGTGCAATCAATAACGCACTTTTGAAAATATCATGCGCATAATGATTGCACAGTTTCCCCATTTTGAAATATTAATGATACATCGAGAAGGGCTTCGCCGCCCCACGTAGCCGCACATCATTCGAGCATAACAACAGAAAAACATTGGCTGAACCACAGAAGAGCCAGGGACCGCCAGCTATGGAAAATTAATCGAAGATGGAAAAATCAATTTTCAAGTGGGTAGAGCGGGATGGGAGACCGCGGCAATACGACGATACTTATCCGTATCGCGCATATGGGGTCGAGACCACTCCGTCCAGAGATCAGGGCTGGACTGACTGATACCGAGACCATTTCGAGAAGGGGAAAAGCGAAACGTGTGTATGTGTCGAGGGCGTCAGTGATATAATGATGCTGCAGGAGGGGCTATCGTGAAGTGGCTCTCGACGAACGTAAGGACACCACGATGATCGCCGATTGGACGAAGCACTTGACACTAATCTGTCAGTAGCCCGCCCAGCCAATGACCACGTATACAGACACATTTCGCAGCTATTCGTCATCCTCAACAGTTCTCAACACTACGGACTGCTACTGACGTTGGCCGTTGAAAAACTTTATTAGTGAGAGCATAACTGATCAAAGTCGTCTACCCTTCCTTTCTCCCCGACCGCAAACTTTGAGAAAATCTGGCGAGTTTTTCGGTAGATAGTAAAAGGTTTGACCGAAGGATAAAACTGGACGTGGAGGAGGTCCTACTGACACCGCCATTCCGCCAATAGCTATCGAGCCTGGTTCCAGAGTACCAGTAATATCTGGCGAACATCAGTCTTTACTCTAAATGGATCTGCAAAATGCGGCTTTTCGAAGCCTTACCCACCAAGCCATACAGTAACCCTGGCTGCGGAATCAGGATCATTGGAAAATTCACAACCTTCACAGGCTAGAACGTGCATGTAACCAGGCTGAATTCTTCCGGGACAACGAACTTTGGACGCAGTTCAGCTTGATAGAGACATTTTGCTGATTCCCATCGACCACTGCCCATGCCCCCTGTGGAGACCTGCAAATTCTTGTGAAGCTTTGCAAAGGCAGGAGCATCGTTCACACTTTACAATGGTCTACAGGTCTCATCATGGTATGACGTGTAATTTAACAGTCTGCCAGGATAGCGGAACGTGCAAAATGCCCCTCCTAAGCCAAACAGCACTGTGCTTTGTTGCCCGATAAAGCAATGATAAGGGACTGACGGAACTGAAAAACCGCTAGACAGTGCTAGGCAAAACGTGCGCTTATTCATAGATCACAGACAATTTCTGTTGGATTAATTGCACGGAATGAACTGAAAAAGGGGTGGCAGACATATGACCGATATGGGAAACCGTAGTACACCGGAACATTACAGCAGCTGTCAATCAGTTTTTTGGAAAAACCTGCAAAAAGGTTCCTGATTGGAACGACGACTACAAGTCAAAAGGTGTTCCAGGGAAGTACGCAGCTTCTTTTCTTTTCACATACCCCACTTCCATTCAAAAATGCTTCAGTACACTGTCGTTGACAGGATTCACTAACCATTAGTCTTCTCATGCGACACATACACCCCACCCAGGGTCCAAAAGGGCATTGTCGGATAGACGTCGGGCACAATCTGGAGGAAAGACAATGTTGTTGAGCGACGTTTGTTGGCCTGGAACTCTTCCTGAACAGCACTCTTCCCAATCAGGAACTTCCTGCTTGGGAAAAAAGCTGCCCAACAGTCCTCGGGAGTAAACTATAATATGAAAACAGACTGACTAATCCTTCACTCTCCTCCTCCACAAAATTCAGGTCAGATTTTGATCGAAATTTGTACCCGTAAGAAATGTTTGCTGGAGTTTGGTGTAGCATGATCCCTGAACACCAATACCTCACGGGTATGGCTCCGCTCCGCGTCGCGCACCAAAGCACCTCAGGACACCAAGTTTGCTGAAAAATTGTTTTAAGGGATGGAACATGTTTTAAGGGATGTTCGGAACGGATGCTTGGGCGCGTCAGGGGAGGAGGGGAGGGGGCTGTGTTTGGCGCAGCACAAGCCCTTCCCGCACTAAAATATCTGTCGCTTACCAAAAGTTGGTGGAGAACGGACTGTCGCTGCGCCAAACTTCGCCCATAACATGCCACGCATCTGCAGCTAAGAAGACGGTATGATATTTGCTTGGCGCGGAAACGCCTACTACGTGGGCTGCTAGCACCAGGGCCAAAACATCTTACCTCGGCGCCTGGGCCGCGGGCGCCACGCGTTTTCGAGTCAAACAATGCATTAACTCCAGTTCAGGTTAATACCCTAGAAGTGATTTACCAGCTACGCCTACCCACGAGGAAAAATCGTGATCATTCTGGATTGTTTACCCTAGAACGAGACGGAAAAGGGTGAAGAGTGCCTAGCCTTTGGACAGACGGAGGTCGAAAACCAGATCTCTGACTTTTCAAAAGCTTCCGCCTTTCGTCCCGTGGTATGACTCGAGGGGTTATTTTCGTAGGCGCAGCATTCACTCACATCACGGGTTTCCCCGCTCGTTCGAAGACCTTGCGACAAGCTGGTTCCACATGTGGATCGATGGCAACTTGCGTCAAATGCTAGCGAAAGCGAGAACTGATAAGCATCGGAAGCCATCACAACGGCGCTACTATGCGTATGAAACATTTACAACACACAAAGGGTATGAAAAATCGGCACTATTCAACCACTACAACTGCGGAATTCCGATGTTTATGGCGGAAACTTTGTTTTCGGGGTTTATTCAATGCGCTTTATGATTTTTATGTTTATTTTTTGACAACAGCTCCCGTTTGGCAAGAGGCAGGTGGCGGGGACAAGTCCGCGTTACCCAGTGAATTCGCCATTAACTCTCATTTGAACTAATCAAGAATCCAGATCACCAACATTTACCTCGTACGCTGAGGATGCCCAACGAGAGGGCGATCGGGGCTGTATTTCTCCCTAAGAAAGATCCATTGTGGAGTTTTCTCAGTTTCTCCTGTTTCGAGTGCGCTATACAAGCCCCCTCCCCCATCCGCTCCTCCCTCCGACGTGAGGATTTTCACCGCTCCCCGTTGGACGTGAAGAAGTTTTGGAAAAAAAAAACTCAGGAAGAAAGAGCAGGCAGTTAGGAAAATCCGAGGAAAGGTAGGGAGGATGGGGGATGAGGAAAGGGTCGAACCAGAGAAGGAAATTCTGAAAGGGCTAGATTGGACGTATTTTGCTAAAATTTACCCCGACGGTAGGACATGCCCACAAGCATCACGTTCCTTTTAGCGCTGACGTTGTTGAAATTTGGTGTCATATTTTGTTTAACACCATTCGGGGCCGTGCAATTTTAAGGCAATTCTGACGAAAAAGATCGTGTTTGCAGAAGACCCAGGCTCCAAAAACGAACCATATTCGCTATGAGGGCATCAAATTGGGTGTTCATTGGCGTCCAGCAGGCCTGCAATAAAGGTACACGGAAGTTCCAGGTGCTAGAACTTTTGAAAATTCTCAGGTTGCATAGTACTTGAAAACCTTGGCCGGACAGGGTGCACACTCAGCGTGGAGAATGAGAAGATGGAGATATTGGTGCACAAAGACTTAGCCGGTGTTCGCTTGGAAGGAGCAGTGGTACCTGTCGCACGTTTCTGGTAATGTCCATGGGGTCAACAGCAAAGGGGGTGTAGGTAGGAACTGGCCACGTAGGAGGTTCACGGCTGTGCGCCATGTCCCGCCTCGCCGCGCGCGGCGATTGCAACTGATTTTACGAGAGCAACATGGTCGTGCGATTAAGATCCCGGTCCCTTCACATAGTTCTGGCATCACGCGATGCGGCTGCTCGTGAGGTGTTTTCCACAACGGCAGAATATTCAGTGGCCGACAGTATTTTTGAATGGCAGCTGTACTTGTTCGACTGGGTGCTGGGTGGAGGTCCCTTCTCAGTAGGGCACCTACTTTCACGCGTCTGCGCGGGGAGGATGTAAACCTTACAATATCTTTACAATTGAGACCAGAAATAATTCAAGCCACCCTGAGAAGAATTTTCGTAGATTGCTGATGTATTCTCTAAATATTATTTCTATGTTAATGGGCGTTGTTTTATACTAGTAGTTGAATATCGGGCCCATTCCTTTCATAGCCTTCACACCTGCAAGTATAAAGCAGACGGTTGGAAATCTCATGAACTATGCAAATGCAAAAAAATACATAGCGAAGCGCATTCGCGGAGAGGCAAGCCTGCCGCGCGGCGGGCAGGCTGACCTCGACATGGTGAGACCAGTAACCTCCTGTGAAGCCAGTTTTGCTAGCACAGAATTACGGTTTGTTCTTTCAAAGAAGTCTGTACAAATTTAGGGTGGGGGCGCTACCGACCAAGCAAACCGCGCGCGTCGAAATTCTGCGAAAAAGATTTCGTCTCTTGCAGTAAAAGAGGAGACGACAGCCCAGCGCATCCAAGCTGGCTGGCAATGACGTTAACCCGTAGCGTAGGAGAAAAAAGTAAGTGGCATGGCAACAAATTGTGGATCGTCATGGAAATCGCGGAGAAACAAAAAAACCTCCACGGTTCATTACGCGCTGATTTATGTCCCAAAGAGGTGAACGAAAGGGATATGCATTGCAAGACGATTTGCAGGGGCAGATGGGCGGAGCTCCACGCATGCAAAAGAAAGATCCCGAGTTTTCACAATCGTAAATCGGGGTGTCTTGCGCAGAGCACATGATAAAAATCAAGCGAGTTGGATCAGATCACGCGATTCGGGGGAGAGCTCCCGAGCAGGGAGATAAAAGAGACCAGACGTCATTTCAACAACATGTTTTTGCTCACTCATCGTATCGTCGGGGGATTTCTAACAACGGCGATCACTCTCTGGATCACAAGATGGGCGGCGTCAGGGAACAAAGTCATTGGTGTGTCGCGCTTTCTGTCTTCTTCTCAACCTCCACGAAATTCGGAAAAGAAGAGCGAGGCCCCCACGACGTCGTTCCCTTCTTCTCAACCCCACGAAATGCGGAAATGAAGAGCGAGGCTCCCACGACGTCATTCGACCCCTCCCTCCCTCCGACCAGACGTGTCTTCTAGAGCGGAAGTGGGGGAAGTTCATAGGATGACACGTCTCCATAGGCAATCTTCATCGCCAGCGTCTACTTAGGGCAGGGGAGACGATCTACTTAGGGCAGGGGAGACGAAATATGGCGTGCACCGAACCGAGCAAAGCCTCAGAGAGTAAAGTCCACGTTGCCCGCGTCCATGGGCGGAGACAGAGAACCGCTTCGTTCACCTTGTTGGAAGACAAAGCAAAATCATTGGTTAAGTTGGACAACAACAACAACAGATGAGAACTATCGAGGTGAGGGGGGGGGGCGAGGAGGTGGCTCAGTTTCCGTTTTGCTCATATTCTTACACGGAAGCCGAGCAAAAGCATAGTACCCCTTGGGCCCTTCCTCCAGCCTACATTGGAGCGCATGAGCGAGAAAGGCACAACGGTTCTCTGTCTCCGCCCATGCGATCAACGTGAACCGTGCTTTTGAAACTGCAGGGAAAAAACGAAAATTGAGGTTCCAGAGGACCTGGAAACCACTACAGTACTCAAGGGGTGGAGAGCATTACAGTATTCAAGAGGAAATAATAGAATCAAGACATCTACACCAGAATTAACTAGAAGTCAAGGGAAGCGACCAAATGTCAAGATGTAATTCTTCCTGGACGTCAAATGGCGACATTATCCTTATAAGGGGAAGTGACTTGAAATAATCCTGTACATGGAAATCAAAAAGAAACGAAATGGCACTATGTCTGAGCGTCATTTTCCAGCTCTTCTGTGCATTCAGTTGCCTGCAGATGTACATAAAGAAGGACATCACTTGACGTGTCCATCCAAATGAAAAGTAGCTCACCAAAAGCACAGCCTCTGTCACGTTCAGTTGAAGTATCGCAGCCACGCCTACCATATCTCAGGGATTTCGAGTGTATGTAGGGTAAGTTTCGTAAAAAATGCCAGAGGTGGTCGCAGTTAATCCGCTTGAGTGGAAGCCCTCTCTACATTGATACATTCTGAGATGTGCTGAATGGCAGCAGCACTGTTTACCCTATGTTCGTCCAAGAAGTGCGATTCTATATGCTCCGAGAAAAAGTAAAAGGAAAGAACCAAGGCTCAACTTTGGGCTGACGAGTAAAATACCAAAAAAAAACAACAGATACTACCGCCCCGGGGATAAAAAGCCCAAAAATGCCTGGTTTGCGGTAGCACCTACGCTGCTGGCGTGCTCGCTCGGTATCACCCCTCGCCAAATGAGAGAAAACAAAATTGGATGTGGATCCAAGCAGAATAACCGTCCAATGTTTTGATTTTGGGCAGCTTCCCAAATATGCAAGATGGAAAACAGCGAAAATAACAAACGCTTGAAGTCGATCGATTGTTTTCGGGATGCGCCACACACCAGCTAGCAACCGAAATCGTGCAGGCATTGAAAGGTGTATGACCTTAATGCAGACCGCTGGGGCCCAATTCTACACGTGAGCTTTGCACCCTGTCATCCGATTGGGAGAGCTTGGTGCCCGTGGCAACGGTCCATTGGTCAGAATTTGATCCTGAGTTCTCAAGAGTTCCAAGTTCTGTGGCATGCCGCGCGACAGTGCTATCGATTCCCTGCTACTGGACGGAAGTGGAACGTTAAATCTGAAGGAAGTGCATGTCTTTCAGGCTCGAGATAAAATTATCTTCTAGGAAAACATTAAATTCCTTCGCTAGGCAGATTTTTTGAAAGATTAAGCGTCATTGAGCAGGAACTAACCGTTTATTCCCCACTAGGTGTTGTGCAGTGACCAAAAAAATTGCTCAGTTCATGAAGCTCCAACAGAACTTATTTGGCACGTGAAGAGTGGGTAAGCGGTTACTCCTAACATGACAATTCGGTGCACGCTAGCTCCATCCAACCATCATGAGATTCTCAAGCGGCGCTAGTAAAATTCCAGAACGAGCTTCATCTGACAGTCCTCAAAGGTACAAGGTAATGTGCATGTGTTGCGAAGAAGCTAACACCCTCATTCGAAGTTCCAGCTGAAACAGGTTACGTGCAGTCAGGCACCTTTTTCGTCCCTTCCGGGTTTGTTTCGTGATAGGAAACCATGACTGAGCCGCTACGGAAGGTTGGCCCAAGTAGTTGAAATGGGAATCCAGAAGAAGGTGTCGGTCCTCTGATCGGTGCAGTCAAAACCACCAACCTTAGAGACACAACTGTCTTGGAAAGAAACTATGGTGAAGCAACGTCGCTTCAGACGTTCCAGTCCTTCAGCAGAATCGGGGAAGCCTACCGTACTTCAGTGGTTGCTCAGCAGATCCAGCTTCACGAAAAAAAAAGAAGCGGAAGCAGTTAATATCCCAGGCGGATACCAGCCTAATCTTCATCAGAAGATTATCGCAAGACCTTTTAAAAAGGCTGTGTAATCAGCGACACAAGCGAAACATGCACTTCAGGTTGTCAGATCAGCTGGAATCTTCGAGAATCTCGGCGTAGCACATCGTTCTTGCAGTGTTTGTTTTGTGACCAAGCTTATATGGATGAAAGGAGAGTGCTGCATGTGCGGCCCAATTATCATTAGTTCACCGAGACTTACTTCTGCAGATAAGTGCTCAATTCTGGGAGCAAATTCAACGCCAGCAACTGAATACCGTACTACGGATGAACCGACGGCTCTTCTCAGAATGCTTGTATGACTTGTTGATCCCAAGGGCCTCCATGCCAGGTAACAGCACGGTGAATGTGAAGTGACGCGAATAGGAGGTGGCAACGGTTACATCGGAATAGCGGCTAACAGTGTCGATTTGAGCTTAATCGAAGGCAACCCTGCACGATAAAACTCGTGGCAGAGACCATAAGGTGAAGGTGTTTGAAATGAGGTGGATACGGGTCCATGCGCTACGGCTCAGGACTCAGAAAACATACGGTTAGTTGGGCCTGAAATTTCGACAATTCCGCCCTTGGCGACAGTCTCGTTCCCCAGTATGCGCGTCAACGGGTGCAGTCGTTACTACTGAAGCCAGTCGAGCATGTCAGCGGCTGTTCGGTTTTGGCGCCGCGTCAGCATGTTTCCTCACAGTCATTGAACGTCCAGATGGGAGGGGGAGGCGTCGTAGCTGAAGCCGCCCCGACTGACTCCAGCGATACACGACTGGGGCATGCAATTGACCGAATCGAGTCGACGTAGTAGCGTGAGAAATGGGTAAGGTGAGAAATGATAAGAGTTTCTAACGGTGAATTTGATGTGTATGGCGAGCTACACACGAATCCGGTATGACATCAAGAGCAGGAGCTCTCACTCTTGTCTTCTTTCCTCTCGTACATAACTCAAAATGAGTTACACTATCGAGAGCCCCACTTTTTTCGCGATCTCTCTAGCTTTTTTCGTCACTGGAGGCCATTTCACACTCCTATTCTTGAGGCTTGACGTCACAAGGTACACCCTTGCTAATGTAGAATCTGCATCTCAAGGCAAAGAAAGAAGATCCATCAACTAAGCGGTTGATGGGGAGGAAACGGTAACGACGTTGAGAGAGATTCTATACTTGTAACGAATAGACGATTTATAGCCGAACAATCCTATAGAATTCATGAGCCGGACTGCTTCTCATTTCGCAGGACGACTAAAAGAAAGAAGGGGAAGGCCTTTCTCCGTCGAAGAGTGTGGTTGCGTGAGGCGTACGAGGCCACGCCGCCATCAAAAGTACATAAAAAACACGTCGCTTCTTAAAAAGGCTCTCGATTCCAAAAATGGAAGTACAGGATTAGTTGCAGGCTTCCTCCTTAATGCCGCCACGGTTGACAGAACCCATTCTTCAAGGTTTTTTAGGCTATAGCCAAATCTATAAAAAGCTTAACTACTCTAATAGCTCTCACGCAGTCGATGAAGTAGAACTTCCTATAGCGTGGCCGGCAACAAATAAAAACATATGCCCTTGTTTTACGATTTTAGTTATGGGACCTTCTCTAGCGGCAGGTACCCGTGCGCTACTTTAATGCACGTTGAAAGCAACTATAACCTGTGGTAGTGGATCACAGTTTTGTTTACGTGAGGCTCCAGTCGAGTTAGCGGTGAAGAAAAGGGAGACGAAATCGTCGAAATTGTCACAACTCTTCATTTCTTCTGGCCAGGATCTGACTGAGGACCTTTATTCCTATTTTAGTTATTGTATCTTAACACAAGTTGATGTTAGGTAAGATTGTAGCTCGCTTGATTTGTTACAACTCGAATGGTATAAGGCGCACCTCTGCGTGCATTGAAATAAATAAATAAATAAATAAATGAAAAATGTCTCGAGTCTGGGTTCGTTCAAATGACTTTAGCAGTGTTAAGAAACGATATACGAGGAGATACTGCTGCCGTGAGAGAAAAACTAGAGATAAGGATGAAAGAAGGGAGCAAGCAAGACGACGGACACCAACGCTTTTGGGTCATTCACAAGCAGCAAATCCAGTCCAAGTCACATGAAATCATCTGGCACATGATCATCTCCGATATAGACGTTGCTTTGGGAGGGGGAGAGGGGGTGGGAGGGGGAGGGGTTCAACGAGATCATTGGCCTCAGCTAG
>MU913598.1:1558-14335 GCA_036418165.1 Cooperia oncophora | reverse complement strand
GTGCATTTTAATAAAAAGAACAAACTTACCATTGTTTTGCTTTGTCTTGGATACTTCTGAGCAGGTGAAAAAATTGCCAAAAGCGTGAGTAGATCGGACCCAACAGGTGGCCCAGTGAAAACGCTACGACCACGTTCATACTCTGCGACAACGGTTCGAGCGTACTCCAGCGTCTGCTACCCTCATAATTCCCAATGCTTTCCATTCCTATGCATTGGGAATTATGAGGGTACGCTACGCTGGAGTACGCTCGAACCGTTGTCGCAGAGTATGAACGTGGTCGTAGCGTTTTCACTGGGCCACCTGTTGGGTCGAATCTACTCACGCTTTTGGCAAATTTTTCATGATTCTGGTAGACGTGCTTCCTTTCCGTCCTTTGTTGAATCAATATGTACATCTCTCATATCCATGATGGTAATTTCGGGTTTTTTTTGTTTCGGCCGTCGTGATTTTCTCTCGACTACTGTCAAAGAGCGCGACTCGAATGTGAGCACATTCAGGTGTCGTTGTCTGTTACGGCCTCCTCAATCGCCCAATGCGTATATCGAGGAAAGTGAATACTACGGAGGATCAACTGAGGTCCAGCGTACGGTTACCAAGCCAGTGGAAGAACTGGTGGATATACTAGATAGTTAAAGAAGAGCTTGTTCGTCATACTAGTGCTGCACTAGACGCAGCAATTAACGTCACATTTCTCATAGAAAGAGATATAAGCAAGCTGACAAGAAGCAGAGTAGTTACTTATTGTTACTGTTGAAGTTATCCGTTGCTGTTGGAGTTTCGTTTGAAAAGTTTATCGATTTTAAATGGTACTGGAGACTAAAGTACCATTTGCACCAAACTATTTTATGGCGTCATTAGGCCGTGACACACGTTTCGTGCTGCCGGACATATCAATGCCATCGTGCTCTGTAGAGGATACATGGACGAGACCTGTACGACGTCTACTCAGAAATTCAGCTGTGCCATTTCATCGGATTTCAATCGCTCAATTACCTGTAAATGAAGTTGTAGAGCAAACTGAAGAACGTGAACAGCTATCGCCCTCTCATTCAAGTGCTAGCAGTGACTCGTCAATAATGCAGTCAACACGCAGTGAGCATGGTGAAGAGGATTCAGGACGAGGCACATGTGCATCGCCAAGCGCACTTTGCTGTGATGATGAATGCGATATTAGTGATGTTGAAGTAGAAGATGATGAAATAGAAGAAGATCAACAACGACGTGTTGAACAACATTGGACAAGGGGATGCATAGTTGAACCATTAACGGACATGGAATTGGAATATATTGAACAAGCACATCGACATAGCAAGTTTTTGGACGTCTACAGCGAACCGAGCCTTCGCTTCGTCAGCATACCAGCCTACTCATTCGTATTGCCGAGGATCTTAGGTGATGTTTTGTTCAGTACTCTGAAAAATTCCATCACGACACTAATATTTTCAACCATTTGGCTCCATTTGGGATTTGTTTGTCTAAATTCGTGACAAGTTTCTGGCAGTCGGATGATTTGAATCATCACTGCATGGGTCCTGTACTGCTTCCCATTTGAAGACACGCAGCTGTGACAAACATCGAGTGGCAACTCGGAACTACATCACCAGAAATTGCGAGTAGTAATAGGGAAGAACCCCGATTGTCCAGTTGTGCTGTTTGCACGGATCGACCAAGGATAATCTTGACGCATTCTGAGCTTTCCTTGAACACATACTGTACAATTACCTTGGAGATGAATCCTTCCCATGTGCGAGGTGAGCAGAACCACTTCCGTGGAAATGTAGTACGCTCATCATCAAAAAGTGGTCGGCTATGAAGATGGAAACTTGTTACAGCTTGATATTTATACTGCCTCCGCTTCGATACGCACGCCGCAGCACGCCATAATGCCCCAACGAGTAACCCCCGTAGTTACTCTTATTGTTAGGTTTATTGGCTATGTGACTGTAGCGTACGTATCGCTGCGGAGGTTGGGTGAGCATCGAGCTATCACAAGCCTTCGTCTTCATTGCCGCTCATTTTCAGTGGTGGACATGTTACAACTTATACGGTTGCTGATGTGCACACACTCCTACAGGGAACGATCTACCTCTCAGGTGATCATACAAGGTGTCTTTTAGGTGGACTCTAAATGTAAGTGGTTTACCTTGGCTTATTCGTCCGAATAGGATAATCGCACCATCAGGGACTTCCCTACTCTACTCAGAACTTGTAATGCTGTGACAACTTCAAGGGTTGGCCGCTCGGTGGCTATCAAAGGTGCGAGTGGTCAACAGAGTGTTTCTTTGATCATTTTTTTTACAATAGTTCGGGTTATATTGCCAGCGGATCAATATTTTTTTTTGTCCGGAAAACGAGTGACATCAGGGCAAGCTTATGCAACCGTTTTTCTTCCCTTTCCGTACGTGCAAAATGCGCTGTGCTGGGAGCCGCCATGTTGCCAGATTTGACCAGCTGTTTTCACAGCATGAGATCGCCTGGCACCATAGAAGCGCCCGCAAGGGAGAACATGGAAATTTGGGTGTTCTAGTGGTGATTGGCAGAGGGTTTGTTTGGTCATCTCCTCATTTTTCTTAATTTACCGGTTGTTTGCGGCTGGTTGTGGATAGATCGCCCTGAAATGATGCTTTTTTGTGATAAGAAGAAGAAGGGTTCATATAATATTGGTTGGTTTCATTTCTATCCTCTACAATTCAAAGGGCGGCTATTCACAAAGTAATGGTGTCAACTATGATCGGTCTGGCTTATTCATTGGCAAATTTCTAGGAGGAAAATTCCAATCGTGTTTTCCTTCGGGTTGAATCATCTGAACAATAGCGTTTTTCAGGAGAAAGCGGGTACCAAAGCGAGTCATCACCGCCGCTGCCGGCGAAATCGCAACAGTCTGGTATGTTTTCTGATTTGCTTCGTTTCGTTCCTTGAGCTTTCCTTTGACAGGCGGTGAAAGATAAGGTTTTTCCTGTTTATTTATGGATGGAATTGTTGATAAGTGCCGTTCATCTCGGAGTGGTCATGTTTATATACCGTAGTTACTGTAGTTAACGAGTTTTACCAAGCTGTAGTAAAACTGCAATCCACGACCTTGCAAGGCCGTGAATGGTAATTAATGCTTCGCCTGTTGTTGATTTCATAGAAGGATAGGGAGGTCGGTGTTGTTTCAAACTGCGATGCAGTATGGTGAACTGCGTACAGGGCACATCCTGCCGTGGAAAAAAATTTTGCGAATTCCCCCTCCCCTCTTCAGAACTTCCTTCCGTAGTGTAGTCCCCTTCCATCATATTCCTTAAATTTCCACATTCCACCGATATCCCACCTTTTCCGAGGATTTTTTTCAAGGCCCCAGTTTCCACCAAATATTTGCTATAGAACGGAGAAAGCAAATGCGGTCATCTGCCCTCAGCGACCGACATACGATCCCCTCCCTGGGGATCGTACGATTGGACTGACTGCCCTAACTGCGGACCTGTGCTGCAACAGCGTGCACACTGGAATCACTTCGCTGCCTCTTTAAACCAGAGTCATGTGCGGGCGAAAAATTGCCACGCGAAGGTAGGGGGTAACAAATTTTGCGAGCGAGGTCGTTAAATATTATCTAAATTGGTTAAGAGACAGCAGAAATATTTCAATGTCTTCGCGCAGAAATAGCGTGCGTTCGGCAGAGAGTGGTAAGTGGATCCATGTACCCTTTTTTTCAAGCGCCACCTCCCATGTCTAATGCGGTCTTTTGACTGATGTGGAGGAGCCGGGAGCTCCAATCGGCTACAGGGCTCCTGCCAACCGGATGTTTCCCCGCTGCAAGGGTCTAGAGGTAGGGAGGAGGAGAGAGAGACGAGAGAAGGAAGGAAGAAAGAAAGGAAAGAGGTACGAGGAAGGACAAAGAAGGCTTTGGTTGACAGATATTCTGAGGCCTTAATTATCACGTTTTATTATTGTCTTCGTTATTCTAAG
Organism: Cooperia oncophora; assembly: GCA_036418165.1. NCBI lineage: Eukaryota > Metazoa > Nematoda > Chromadorea > Rhabditida > Trichostrongylidae > Cooperia > Cooperia oncophora. The sequence continues at coordinate 10,387 of MU913598.1, read as the reverse complement.
GAGAGGGGGTGGGGTGGGGTGGAGTGGTTGTAATCCTATGACTGACGTCTTAACATTTTAGAATATTCCTGCTTTTTGTGGTATGCACCCTGAAATTGCACCTTTGGACAACACCAAAGAAGTGCTTGCAAGCGGGTAAACGACAGCGTTATTCCAGTGAGGTGTGAACATTTGTCTAGGGTATCCTTTGCATTCAGAATCACTACAATCATCATATTTCTATGGAGAGATGGGAGAGGTTGAGGGGGTAGGGGTGTTGAAGAAACGTAGCCTAGAGGATGAGCTCCTGATTGAGTCTAGGGGAAAAATGTGGGCGCAGTTCGGCTTGATGAGGGCACCATAGTATTCCGTTAACTTTGTACAGTTCACTTTGGGAAAACCTAAAAATTCCTGTGATCAAAGTGGTTCAACGAACGATTTCGCAGCTTCACAGAAGTTTGCAGGTCTCACCAAAGTGGAACCTGTTATTCAACATTAACTAATAAAAAGAACAGATGAAAGTTCAAATGCCCCTCTAAGCCGAACAGCGCAGAAATAGTTTAAGAGTGCATATATTTCATTGTTGTCGTGAGTTTCTCTTAGGAAATGCTAATGAGAAGGATCACTTTTGTACGCTGCGTCCGCGCTGTGATCGATAGTCGCGGCAATCGCATTCCACTTAGTGGGTCGAGTTGGGCCAAACCTTCGAAGATACGCACTCAAACAGTGACGCAACAAGATTCCTTCGCGGCGCTCGAGATAACTAACAGTTTCATTGTTTCTGGGTACGTATGGGAGGTAACCTTTGTGCGTTTGGATCGTAGCCTTGCTTATGCGTCACAACGTTTTCATAAAAACGCTGGAGCTATTTCTGGCTTAAGATTATCGGGAAATCGCGCTTTCATTCGAATTCAATTAACATTTCTTTGCGAAATATTCGAGGTGGTGACACTCTAGTGGAACTTGGGCGCGTTTTGGGGAGAGCGGTCACGGCGATAGCGCATATGTATATGTATGTTCTGTTCGGAGGTAGGCAGCTAATCGGGCTAGATTGCAAAGAACTTTCTCGAGGCATCGCTGTAAAGTGCAGCGGTATCGACTCAACCAATGGCTGCCAGCACATTTAGCTCAATCGCACAGAGAGTTGGGCATCGTCATGACCCAGTTAGTCAGTTCTCTCTTCCCCACAACCTGCGGTTCTCTCTTGTGTGTCTGTGAACATTGCTGCTACGACCATGTTTCTGTCAATATTAGTTCAAGACTTGCTCTTTTTCCCGCGATCATCTTTCCTTATAGCTATATAGCTTATAGATATTGACGCGAATTGATGAGGTGATTTAGTTATCGATCAATCGGGACAGTTTGGTTATTTAACAGTTTAGTTGGGGGGAGGCATTTTGCACTTCCCATTGACATATCGAACTATTTATTAAGCTACTCCATGAGCATAAAAGATTTAACAGGTTTTATCTTGGTGCTTCGACGAGCTTCTCCAGCTTCACAAGAGTTCACAGGTTTCACCAGAGTGAGACTTGTAAACCGGAACTAGTGAAGCAGCGAAAGTGCAAAATGCCCCCCTCCCCCCTCCACGCCAAACTGAGCCCGATCAATCGTTTGCTCTCCTAAGTTATGAACCGAACTTCGACCAAGGCCTATAAAGGCAGAACTGGAAGAATTCTTTTTTTTCTGAACTCTGCGACGGTTAGTTCATACTTTCAGTGTGTAAAGATTTGAACGATAGCATACTTGCAACCGTCAAAGATGTGAAAGTGCGCTTCAAGGTTTTTCCTCCGAACTCTCCTTTGAGAACTTTCTTTTCGGCTTACTTTTTTTCAAAAATTGAAATTTGTCATACCGACAGTTCTTCTAGTTGTCGATCTGGTTTTGTTTTTGGTAGTGACTTGCCCCGGCATATTCCTTGCCGCTAACGCAGTTGGGAGGAGTCACTCGGTCACGACTCCATTTCCAGTAACTAAGGCTTAGTAGAGACAGTTCTTTCCTGTAGGAGGTTATCTCTCGGCGACTCTGGTCGTCTGCGCTCTAGCCTTAACCTTTAGTTTCGGGAAGGGTTACAGAGGCGTGGTGGAGTGGCATCCTCCAAGTACGATAGCGCCCTTTCCTTTCTTTTTCTGTTGCTTTTAATGTGAGAGATGTGGTCGACGGGTGATTTGCGTTATGACAAGGCTCACTCCTACGTTTTGCATAGAGATATGGCGCTACCGGGATTGCCAGCGTCTTTTTCTCTTCTTCTCTTTTTTTCTCGCAAAGTTTGTTTTCTGCACACGTCTTTCTTCCCCTTTGTTTAGAAATTAGTGCTGCTTTAGTATGAATCTTGCATTTCAATATTTCTCTGAGCACCTCGATTTGGCTGACTTACCTTTTCTGTGAGAGGTTATCGCTCGGCGACTATGGTCATCTGCGCTCTACACGTAACCCTTAGTTTGAAGAAGGGACTTAGAAGCATGGTCGAGTGGCATCCCCGGTTTACTAAAGCGATACAGATAGGCTAGGATTACTGGCAGTCAGCTCCTTCAGGTCTGCTCGTTATGGCTGATTTAACTCGCCGCCCGACTCACCGACCTCTTTTTAGCAGACATGCACTATTTATCAAGTACACGCCATATCTCAAAAATAGAGAGGGAGTGGCTTCGTACTTCATCTGAACATGGTGTAGGAAGAGGCGTAAGAACCTTTTGTTCGAGAAATTTTGATTCCACCCCTATTGGGCAAAGAAATGATTACAATTGTCTCAAAAGGGCTATGTCCTCACCGCCACCGCCAAGTTCAAGAGAGGTACGCAGCAGTCGCGCTGAGGGTCATAACACTGCAGTGATGAACAGATCCTGGTCGCGAAAGGGCTAAATGAAGTCCTTTCGTCATCCGATTGAGGAGCTCTGAACAAAGCATCTGCTCCCGTCGGAGGCAAATGCCTGGCAGTAATCTAATGTTTGTCTATGTGGGAATAGTCAAAAAGTTGGGCAGATAGCCATGTGATGATGCTGCCATCAGTATACCCGTGATGCAAATTGGTCAAGTAAGCACCTGTGCATAGTTTCTATGGCAATGGTAGCTATTAATTCTGCAGGCAGCGAGAATTGCTCTGTTTTCTTGTTCGAATCCGTAGTCTATGACATTTTCAAAACATTGCATTGACAGTATCACTAGCGCGGCTAACCAGCATTTTTTTTCGGAGCTCTAACTCCAGGTAATGTCGCGTAGTTGCAACCTTTTAAAAACAGAATATTTTAGTAGCGCTATTTCCTCTGTTTCTAGTGAAAGTTTCAGCAAACTTTTGGCGTTCCTCTTTCGAATATTTCACGGATTTATTTTGTAAGCCTGCTGACATAGTGTGGAGGGTTTCCGCTGTTGTTGTGATGTATGATGATAGTAGTTCGGCTGGCGTGGATTGTATTTCAAGGCCAATGTAAAAAATCTGAGACGTTTCATGAAACATAATTATTTTGGAGGTGGAATAGGATATTGTTCCAGATTTATGATCCGCTGTTAGTCGCATGATGCTTTCATTGACGATCTTTGATGCGCATTCTGCAATTTGCGCAGGCTTTATTTAATCGCGTTAAACATGACGTGGTGTTGGTGGCATTGGCGAAGGACTGAGGGCTCTATTAATGGTTGTTCACTATGCTCTTGTCAATGGATATGTGAAGCATTGTATTGTTCGAAATGTCAGAGGTCTTTGGTATGACCCCCCTGTATCGTGGCCTTCATAGTCTTGTTTTGGCTATTCAAGACACATCGGAAATTTGAAAGCGCGTTCTTTCGCTTCAATTTGATGTGCAGAGGCATTCTGTGGACATAGTCCTAGCCGCAAGCATGAAGGAGCACTACTTTCGTAGCTTAAAAATATATGAGGAAAACGTAACGCGTTCGCGACGAGGCGGCGGTTCCCTCCACTGGCCGCAACAGTAACCACTTCCTTTTTTGTCTGCCACCTAATGTATGCTTGCCTCGCTACCAACTCCATTTCGAATGATAGAGATGCAGGATCAGAGAGAGAGAGAGCAGAGATGAGAAATCGAATGATGAGAGAGAGAGAGAGAGAGAGAGAGAGAGAGAGAGGGAGAGCCGGCACCAACATGTGCTAACTCGTCCGACCACACCCCTTTTTCGCAGCTCGTCTGACATTCTGTGTAGCCAGCTCCTACTTTACTGTGAGAGTGAAGCTGCGAGATTTTTTGCAGCAGGAAAATACACTCCACTTTCAGAGCAAGGATACGGCGAAGGCAGTATGTCGGGCGAGTTAGACGGGATCTAAAACTAGAGCGATGTTCGCTTCTTTTGAGGGCGTGTACGCCTGACCCGTGTTCTCTGAGTAACTGCTGGATGAATAACAACTCGACATGACCTCTAAGGCTGTCTCTGTGAAACGCTACTTCATAGTTTTTGTGGATATTTCGGCTTTGATGGGAGCCAAAACGTTCCAGTGCAGCTTAAAGCAGTTGCTGAGACTACAGAAAGACCTTTGTGCTCTGACAAAAAGACACGTGCCACCCTGAGCTGCAATAACATTTCTTGGGAACTTGTTTATAGTGATGTGTTTTCTCTGTGGCAGTGAAATTGATCCACAGGAACGGAGTTTCTGGAAAGTTCGGCGAATTACGGTCCATAGAACGTGCTTCGAGAGTGTTCTGTCCGTGCAGGCGCTGCAGGTCGCAGACCATTGTCGGTGATATGCTGACGTGTATAAAGCGGCGACGAGAGTGTTGGATGAATTTACATGCGATTCGCTGTCTGTTGAATTTGCTCGCTGTTTCTTCCATTGAAAATCACCATGAGTTGTTGTCAAGGAGGTGCATCCTCCATCTCCCATGGACTACTCTTATTTAATGGGCAGTTATGTCGAATTGCGGTCTTTTCCAGTCTGTAAGGGTGGAACTACAATATGTTCTGGCGAGCGGTCGAAATTGTCTAACGGAAGTTCTTGTATCGAATTTCCCTGCACAACTTGAGCTGTTTGACCCAATACCTCGAGGATCTCCAAAGAGGAACCATTGCTGTACGCGTCAACGACTCCACAAGGACTTTGAGGCAGCTCGCGGGCCATTCATTTGACGTGGTCATTCCGTCACTGAAATGTTGCGTTCGATTAACACTTGATCCTGGACGTCGATGAATATGCGGAGGTTCTCCACTTTCTGCTGATCAGGAGGGCAGAATAATTCCAGAAGAGCAGTTCACCTAAGTGGTGCTTGAGGCCTAAGCTGCTCCGACTTTCGGATCAGAGGACGGGCTTTTCAGAGCAGTTCAATGTCTGTCACCTGTGCTTGTTCGAGAAAAGTCTTTTTACGCTTTCATAACCTGCCTCAATGGAGGATGGGAAGTCCGCGAGTGGAACGCGTAAACATAATCGCGGAAAGTTCGAGAAACTGCAAATAGGAGTCTATATACGCATCGATTTTCTTCGCCCAGCTGGACGACAGGGAACCAGTCGATGTGCTTTTGAATTTTTCTGGATTTTTAGATCCTCCAGATGTATAATTTCGTTTTCACAGAACCTCCTTTTCTACAGTGGTGCTAGCTGTAGAACGCGACTTCAGAGCTAGCCGCGCTATTGTTTTGCTATGACGTGATGTGGAATGCGGTATCGGAGCGTCGTTATCAGGCGATATCACTGATCCGCTGGTGTCGATGTTTGTGGCTCACCCGTTTGTGAGTAGATCTCAGGCGAGGTGTTGCGAAAGATTGCGCCGTTCTCTGTAGTTTCGATCACTGATCACTTGCGCATCGCATCTTTCGCCCATCGCTATTCTCTTTTCAAGCGCATGTGACTAGCTAGTTCTCGCGAACCGCTCATCGTCTACCCACCAAGCTTTGTGACACGTCATTACAGCCTTCACACCCTCGTACCAGACAGTTTTTTAGCGCAGAAGAACATTTTTCTCTGGAATATAATGGTTTAAAAGTTTTTATGTTTGTAAAATCTTTCTTAAAAGGTTTCATCGCCTCTCCGAGAAACCAAATAGTACGTAAAGTGATCCGTTAATTTCACAGACTCTTGAACTACGGAATGAACGGCTGCCTTTCACTTTTTTATACTCGTTTCGGGGACAGTTCGGCGAGAGGGGGGGGGGCATTTTGCACTTTTGCTATTTCTCGTAGACGTGTTGACCAATCTTGAGAGCCCTTTTGTCAGCTTACAAGAGTTGACAGGTTTTACCATGGTGGCCTACAAGCTTGCTCCAGCTTCACCATTGAGACTTGTAGACCGGAATCAGTGAGTGGCGAAAGTGCAGAATGCTCTCCCTCCACCCTCCCCGTCACCGAACTGCGCCCTCGTTTCATATGTTTACCTGTTCGTGTGGTTCCTATGGTTTTGACACATACAGATCAACCGTCGCATTGAAGATTATGTAAATTTTCACTTTTAGTTTCGAATAGCTCGTCGTCAGTTGTGACGTGTGGTTCCAAAACGACTGGGAAACCGTTAAATTCCCTATTAAGTGAGTCATCATAATTAATTTCTCTTGCCTCTTAATTTAGGGTGTTCGCGGGCGCTATTCGCCTTAGAGGAGGCAGGGGGTTTGCACTTCTATTAGTTTCCTTTGATAGTTCTTGTCAAATAAGAGATCGGTAAAAGGACTTACCAAAGTGGGACCTAAACTTCTGTGAACCTGCGAAATGACCGTGTTTTGGTCGCAGGAAATTGCGGGTCTTTCCAACGTGGCCTATACAAGCTTAGCTGAGTACCATTGGTGCCCCCCAGGGCGAACCGCCCTCAAATACTTACTGCGTGAAATGCTTAGTTTGTTGTCTTTGACTTTGAATGAGGAAGAAATGCCGGAGTAGATCGTTTCTAAAATGAGGAAGAAATGCTGGAGTATATCGTTCTAAAGAGTTCCCTGCTAACTTTACAAGAGCTGTATTTGTACGCTTTTATGCCAGCTATTCGGTGCCCCTACCAAGCCGAAATGCGCCTGCTCGCGTTTGGGGGCTGTTTTGTTGAGATTTCTGTGTATTGTGCTGTTTCGAAGCCTCGTTGTTAGGTGAATGTGCAACAAGAGAATGAATCTCTAGGATTTGTTCGAAAAGGTCACGATTGTCTCCTTGTTTCTAGCCTCTACACGTTTGAGCTGTCAAAAAAAACTTTTATGTGTCATTTTGCTGGTGGACGTTCGTATTAGCTGTGAAGTAAGCTCCCCTCACAAAACTGGTTCCTGCATTCTTGCCACAGTAGTTATTTATGCAGCATAGTAGAATATAGGTCCACAGCCCTATTCGTTACACGATAGGTACGCCACGACGTTTCAGAACGTTTCATGCACAAAATGCCCCCTCCATGCCGAACAGGACCTTTACGTGTTGTTTCGCGTATCACATTATTTTCGACACATCCGCAACTATAACGTCGTAAAGCGCGATTTTGTCTACATCAGAGTGTCGTGCGACCTCGTGGCATGTCCTAGCACATTGTGGGCGCTGTTCGACTTGGAGAGGAGGTTTTCATCATGGAACGTTCTGCGACGTTGTGGCATGTCCTATCATGTAAGGAATGGGGCTGTAGACCTATATTCGACACTGCTACATTAATAATTATTGTGGCAAAAACGCAGAGACTGGTCTGCAACGATTGCCTACCTCCCAGCTAACCTGGATTTGCACATTTCGCACTTTCGTTAGCTTTCTTTACTTGTTAACTAAACGTGTCTGAACTTGTTAAGACCTGTAGACTCTTGTCAAGTGTAAACGAAGCTAGTGCCAGTATAGCTTTACAAGAGTTTACACGTCTTCACAGGAGCTGGCAGTAATGAGCGAAGGAAACCTGCCAAATGCCCCCACCTAGCCAAACTGTGCACACGTAACATAGTGTAGTGTGGCCCTCTAACGGAGTAGCGCAATGTTTGCTGTTTTCTAGTCCGAATATCTGTTTTTTAGTTCCTGGATTTTCTCGATTCCTTTTCGACAACCTCCCCCTCCCCTCAGCGATAGCAGGGTAGAGGTTCTACTCATTAACATAGTGAATCTGATGTATAGTCGATAAGTGAAGCACGGGAACGGACGGTTTTGCCAAAGGGCATGAATGAATCAGTCTGCGAATAAGCCACCAGTTCCATTGTTCCTTTCATTTAGTCATGACTGCGGAACTCTTTCGTTTAGCCTTCACCTGATTGTGGTTTGTGGGTTTTCTGAAATCCAGTAGTGTCTGCTTAATGGCTAAATACGTAATGAGGTCCAACTTTTGATGTTCATGTACTGTTACAACAAAAGCGATTTTAGATTCGAACAACTTGACGTCCGGAACACAGTCGTTTGCCGCAGCAGCAGCTTCCGGTTTATCGTCGTGCGTTCAAGCGTCGGTAGCCAGTGCAGCCGCTGCCACCGCCTCAACTACCGCTGCTTGCACCGCTGCTGCTGCCCCAGTAGAGACTCCAGTTGTAGTTCACACTTGTCCAACACCTCCGACAAGTCAATTGGGTCGCGGAATACAGTTCGAAATATCCGAAATGGATGTGGTGAGTATACTAGATAGTTACTGAACTTGCAGTTTTTCAAACGTTTTCTTGTTGCAGCTAAGCGAGGAGATCTGGCACTATCATAATTCGGTTACGCAATCGGAAAAGATGCTTAATCGGAAGCTGCATCTCCGTGATATGCTGTACTATTCGATTTGCCCTGTGTTTCCAAGTGAGTCTTGTTTGGTTTTTGCCTAACCCGTTTCGAATTTTGCAATCCGGCCCGATGTAATCGGCTGGGGAAAAAATGCTGACCTCACGTGCGACGTTTTTCCTTCTATTGATGTCACGACCTTTCAGGTTGCCGGGTCCCAGGTGGACGACTCTTTTGAGCTTGGTCCTCCTAGCTTTTTTTTGTAATTCCCCCAAGGTGCTGTCA
>MU913597.1:0-23965 GCA_036418165.1 Cooperia oncophora | reverse complement strand
GGGGGGGGGGGCGGGGCGGAGGGGTTCCAGTGTAGAAGTCGACGTTTTTATTGTCTCAGACGAGTCTTGTACTGATTAGCATCCTCCGTGAGCATGGAAAACTCTACTGGCTCGGGTGAGAGCCGATTCGGGATTTGAACCCCAGACCGTGCACGTGGCAAGTGGCGCCACTAGCCACAACACTACCTCCGCTTAACCAAAATTTCAATATTATTGTGTTATAACATTATATTCTTAGCTTCTGACCCTAATACTGGTGTTAAGAAGAGGATAGATAGCTTAGAACAGATAGAAATGCCTTTTCAAAGCTTGTTCCAAGTTTTTTTCCGCGGTTGTATATTGGAAATTCAGGCCTTACCTCCCTTTCTTCGAACTTTTTCTTGTAGTGTCCGAATGGATCGGCGCTTGATGCGCTTCCAGGCGGTTTCGATTCTTCCCATTCCTTCAGTGCTGCTTCATATTCCTCGATCCTGAAAATTTGGGGGTAACATCAGTGAAAATCTCACATTGCGTTTCTCGATTTACTCTATTCACTCTCAAGCGTCGTGCTGTAATTGTTTCCGTCCCCTCTGAAAGTTGCCCGTGATTTTACCTCATCCACCTCATCCCGCTATGCAAACACTCAATCCATCGCGCACTGTTTACTTCCCAGTGAGAGAAGCCGGTGAGCTTGTCAGATTCATGCGGAAAAGCCAATCAACAATTTTTAAGCACATGTTGCAAATTTATAGTGCACATCCTATTGATGGAGTGGGCGTGGCTGCGTACTTTACTTGAACGTGAATTAGGATGCGTTGTTCGCAGGTGATGTCTTGACGTTAGAGAAAAACTCTTGCGAAATACGACTCCCCTCGAAGTGTCTGATAAGATCCCATTCATCATCACCTACAATCTTCATAATTTTTACAAACCTTCCTACGTTTCCTACCTTTTTCCCGCCTGTTCACAACCGTACCGGTTTTCCGGAGATCTTTTCCCCGAGAGTTCCCCACTTTTCTCCGCAAAAAAAACTGCCGTAGAGCGAGAAAGGGGGGGGGGGACATAGCACGCCCGAAGCAGGAAAAAACCATCAAAAATCAAAACCGAAAACATTTTTCTCAAAGGAAAATATGCACCCCTCCCTTCCTCTAGCGACCGAATACGACTATCCTTCCTCCTCCAGCGACCAAATACGACCCCCACTCTTGCTGGGAATCCCCAACGTAAGACGTGCCTCAGTTGTTTATGAGATGTTTTTTTGATACAAAAGTTATCCTATCCTGTAGTAGACACGGTCATGGTTGCAACTGTTCTGAAACCGCGATATCCTTCTAGAAGCGCAGCTGCAGTCTTTTTTGAACAAAGTACGCAACCACGGACTCTCCATTCCTGAGATATGGAGTACGCACCTGTGATCACTAATTGATCATTTTGTAGCCCAAATTATAAATTTTCGCTTTTATATTGTTAAATATTAACTTTTAATATTTTTCATATTGATAATCTTGTCTTACCACTCCTTTTTCCAACCGCTTCTTTGTATTGTGTTCCTCGGAGTGCCAAAGCCTGTCATTCCTCTCTGAAAGCAAATCCTTTCCGTTTCTTCAACTTCTACAACTAATAAATTGGAAGAACCGAAATACGTGCACAGTTCTTCACTGCAGTGACGTACCTGGGACGCTAACTTATTTGTTCCTGATTGAAGAGGAACGATTCCCTCAGAACTTCTGTTTGAGGTGTTCGTCAATATCCTTTACCGCCTGAAGAACTCTTGACGTAATAATTTATTTTTCTTTCAGGTCTGAATGCATATTTCGAAACTGCTTGCCTTAGTGTGAAGGAGGACATCGCGAACTTTCAAAAATCCTCCAGTTCCAGCTTGTGTAGCAAACTTGTTTTGGCCAGAGTACCACGGAGTAAACTCTGTACCACGTCGTTGCTGATCTTCTCTGAAGATTGTCGTTAGTTAAACATATTCATTCTGGATCCACTGCCACTTATTTACACACTCACGACATGTCAAGACCTTCAATTCGTTGAGTTGCCTGCCGTACCGCACCGATTCCAGGTGGAGCACACATTCCAGTTTGTGAAGCAAAAATATTAGTACCTGAAATATCGGGCTCTTATATTATTTTGGCTGCGTTCATACTTTGCGACAGCGTCCACTAGCGTTTCGGGCGTCTAGCGACTGGGAAAATATAGGTATCGATCTGGCATCTGCTAGCGTCTACCAGCGTGCATCAGCGTCGCCCAGCGTTCGCCCGCGTCTAGCAGCGTCCACCAGCTTTTCGAAGGCCTGGCAAGTGTATAGGAGGGTTACCAGCTCCGCGTGGAACCGCATAAATTATTACTTACTCAGCGCTCCTCGAGACTCTGGATGGACGCCTTGGTAAGCGCGGCCCCGCGAACCGCTTGAAGACGTTAGTGCACGCTGGTAGGCACTGGCAGACGCTTAGTAGATCGCATATCATACATTTCCCATGTCGCTGACGCTGCGGACGCTCGAAATTCCAATGGAAGCTGCCTCAAAGTATGGAGGCAGCCTTACCATTTTGGAAGACGAGAACGCCGTGAGTGCGACGATCATGAGGTAGACGTCCACGAATGTTGGGCACTTGATTTCGGTGAGCACCCATTGAAACCTGTGCATATTTTCTATCTTTGTCCGAACTGATTTTTTTTTCTTGCGAAAGATCATTACCTCGCCGGCTTGGGTGGCAAGTCCGTAGTCACCAGCTTGCTTCGGGATGATCCTCTCGCCTTCTTTTGTCGAGAATTGTTTCCCAATCTTTCTTTGCGTCATGATACTTTGGCGTACCTTGATAACGGCAAAAAATGTCAAAAATACCGTTTGTTCTAAATATTGCTGGTGAATTGTGCTCGATACCTGAGAAACGCGTGGCCCTCGAGCGACGTGTTCCCTATTTCTGCGAAAGCATACTGGTTGGTTCCGCACTGGACTCGTAGCACATTTTCTGAGCGGCGATCCGGCTCAATATAACTGAAAAAAAATGGTGAAATTTACTAATTAGGACAAAATTTTGGGCGCAACGGGGAGAGGGGCAATCTGTACTTTTGCTGCTTCACTAGTTCTGTTTACAGGTTCTCACTCTGACGGAACCTGTGAACTCTTGTAAAGCTGAAGCAAGCTTTGTCGATCTACCATTGGAAACCTGTCAACTCTTAAAATCACGAAATGGCCTTTCTTGGTTGGGGTCACATCGACAGGACAGTAGCAAAAGCTGCAAAATGCCCCCCCCGCCGTTGCCGAACTGCCCAAAATTTTGTTCTTCATTACTATATATGCTTCTCGCACAACTGTCTTGATAATTCCTTACCCTAGTTGCTTGTCGCGAGTAATGTTCCATCTTGGCATTCCAGGCGCGGTCATTCCACTCTGTGAGTCGAACTTGTTGGGTAGCGGCTTGCATTGATAGGAAAGTGTTTCCATTTTTCAACTGTTCCAATGTCCATCTCTTACGATGGGTCACGTTCTCTCTTTGATCGTCCTGAAATGAAGGAACGGCTCAAAAAGACGCCTCAAATTTTAAGCAATTTTTTTCTGTGGAAATCTATGTTAGCTGGTTGTTGTAGTCAGCTTGAAGGATTAGCGAAGTGTAAAAAACGCTTGGGTTTCGCGGCGGAACATTTGCAGGAAACAAGAAATATATCTGTTCGCGCATTCATGGATGTAGGGGACGGGAAGCTTGCAAAACGCAAAATTGAGGTTGGTAGAAAGAATCGCATACCTCTTCTCCCATCGTGCTTGCCGTGTGGTGGTGGTTCAACTGGCTGCCGTCGTCTCGAGAGGTACTGAGCAAGCAAATCCCGCCCACGTTGAGCCACTTGAAAAGAAGCTCTAGCTAATCGCTGCAATTGTCTGCTCTCAAAGAAAACTAATCGATCTAAAGTCAATAGAAGAAATTTCGGCACTTTCCTTCACTTGGGCCCACATTTTCGTCTACTGTGCTTATTCCACTTGATAGGGACGAACACTCGCAGGAGTCGGACGCCTTCTGGGAGAGGGATGTCTGCAGAACCTACGCACCAAGTTTTTGAACCCTCCACATCTAGTGAGGCTAAGGCTCTCAAATCTGCAATCGCGTAAAATGTCTCTGAACAATGAATGGACCCCTTCGCTGCTTTCGATCATATTTTCCTGTGAAAACCTACTCATCCAATGCGGATAGCTGTAGCGAGTGCACGTCAGCTCTTCACAGATTCACTGCGCACTCAAACACAGATTGCGCACACTCACCTCTGAGCGCGCGTATTTGGCCTCGTGACGTGTGGTGCGCGTCGCAGCCGCAGGTTAGCGTGACACCTTTCTCAAACAACAAGAGCATTGGGAAAGAGGACTGAAGGGTAGCGTATCCGGGTGTCGTCTCCTAACTCCTCGAAGTGCAGCACTTGTGCCGATATCAAAATCCCGCGGCGAACACCCAGTCAGAGGGTGGAACAACCAGTGATAGGTAATAGAGAAGTGAAGCGTTTGGTTAGGCGTGTGGCTAGCTGTGCGGCAAGCCGCGAGGGCGAGTATGGACGATAGCACTTTAACCTTCCGCTACCCTCCAGCCACGTGTTTCCGCCGTTGAGCGAGGAAAAGTGCGCTACGCTACGGCCCAACTGCACGGCCCAATCCATCTGCACATGCGCAGTTAAAGTTGATGTCTGATGCCCAATTTCCAATTGATGATTGCCAATGACAAAACATTGTAGCGTTTGCCGTCGGAGAGTACTCTCGACTGACGAGAACGATTTGAATCGCTCGGCTTTATGTGGGGCGAATGAGGCGATTGAACAGGTCAGTATTCCTTCTTTAACTCCCAGCACTGCCCTATAACAGTTACTCGGGGTTTGGCACTATAACGAGCAACGGTGGCCTTCTTGTAGTTGTGTGGTATCATCCATTTGTCGATCTGATTGCCGAGGAACAGGCAATATACACCGACAGCGACGATTTTATTCTCTGTATAGAGCCGCCCAAAAGCCACAGTGCAGAAATCTTTGCTATGATGATCTCTACTTTGTGCCACGCTAACCTCTCATGATAAACACTAGGCGGCGGCTTTTTATCTGCATATAATCTTCATGCAAAAACTTGGACGATGGCGAGTTTTGGCTCGTGGTCCAAGACCACCCATATTTCATCTAGGTGCCGGGTGCATTTTCACAGTCGTGAATGACATCTCATGCTGAGAACATTACTGCTAGAGGCATAGAATCGGTACTGCGTTCGTGCTTCTACAAGAAAATTAGGTACCCATGCGCACACCCTCTTGACCATCCTCAGTTGGACATAACTCGCGCAGCAGTTGCTTTCGTGCTTCTACAAGAAAATTAGGGAATTTGTTGTCGTGGCTGGAATGTCAGACTCGCGGGGAAGCTCGACAAAGGTGCTCTGGGATCAGACATTCAGTGCGCTTGACTTCATCCACCCTTTTTTCTTGTGCAGGATGAACATTATGGGACCATCCACGACAACAAATTTTTTCCTTTCTTCCTTCTTCGGGCTCCTGAACCAAACCTTCCACCTTGTATTTCGAGAACACCATTACACACAACTATTTGGTCCCCGGCGCCGGTCGAATTTGAGCAGCGCCTTTCCTCTTATGACGTCTGATTTGAAAATCGGGCGCTGATTTTCACCACTCGGGCTTCTTTTCAATTTCTCGAGAGCTTCCTCTGTGGGTAGGTTCGCCAAATTTCACAGATACACAGCTGAAGGTACTAGCCTCCAAATGGTATACTAGCCCTCTTCCCTATCCCCTTTGCTTTTCTGCCATTCCTCTATATGTCACGGCACTTTTGAATGGAGATGAGCTAATATATGGCGCATGATGGCGTTCGTAGACGACCTGTAGCCGGATGTCTCAGGAAAAAAAAGCGAAAAGTAGCGTGCGAAAAACACCCCCAATACACTGTAGTTTCGGCTGCGGGCAGTTGGGGTCAGCGCGGATTCGTGAGTAGGCAGTGTCAGGCGGGATGAGTTTGCCGCGGTGCCAAACTCGTTCTCCACCAGTTGTTAAAGCGATTAAATGATATGACTGTATTACAGCCTTCGTATTATTCGTTTTCTACCACTTTTTGTCACATGCGCGCTTCAACAAGAAGGCAGCGAACGGCTTAGACGGGTGACACACTCATACTGCCTGACACGCCCAACCGTCCGCAGCGAACAAGAGTGTAACGACCTGCAGCGCTGGACGAGTTCTTCGAATCTGCTCGTTTATTGCTAGCGGAGCGACATTCTGCCGCACTGGCACACTAATCGTTTCTTCACATCATCCAATACGAATGCCATCTAACAGTGAAAAAAAAAACAAAAGGCTGGTGTGAAATTGGGATTCGTGACACAAAACAGCTTTTTCTGTCACGGTTTCAAGTTGTCAACTTGAAAGGCGTCAAAACTGCCATTTGTGAGGCCGCAGCGCCTTTGGCTCTGCGAAAGAGGGATAATCTCAGAGACTGGGTGCCAGACTACTTGTACAAGGAGGGGCGCCTACGGCTTGCTCGAGCGTGGCGACTGTCCCTGAGACAGACACCGCAATCAACTTGTGTAGGAGCATTGCTTGCTTGAGATGACGCGGGCCGCAATCGCAAATGATACCAACTTCTCATCTCCATTAATCAGGTGTCCTGGGACCTGATGATGAGGGCGAGCAGGGAAAAAGTGTCACTGTCATGTCCAAAACGTTTCCAAGCCCTCCTGTCATATATTCTCTTCTCTAAGTATTTGCAGCTACTTGCTACTAGTTATTGTTGCTTACTTCTTTTTATAACCTTCAGTAGGTTCTCTTTGTTTTCAGTAAACAAGGAACAGTCGTAAACACTTGGCGAACATTTATAAACTTGAAGTTAGAGCATTTCTTTAGGTTTTTTTTCTTTGTTCTTCTTCTTCTTCTTATAGTAAAAAAAAAAAAACCCCCCGGAAAGCTTTTGCATTTTTCAGTTTGCTTGAATGGTCTCCTCGACATTTTGGCATGAAGGCCTTCTCTTTACATTTTCGATTTGCCTTTCCGTTGTCGGCGTGGACTGGCCCACGTCTAGCACCCGCGATCTTCTTACTTGTTTTCGATTGCCTTTTTCGATGCGCATACTGTGCACTCTGGACGGGCCGTCCGAGTGTCCCTATAGGGCTCTTGGTATCGTTCTCTGAGGAGAAGCTTCTGCTTTTTCTCTGCAATTTTTAGCATTGTATAAAGCATTAATATAGCCACTGTGTTATGCATTACCCTTCTAGCTTTCTTCTTTTCTCTTCTTGATATCAGTTTACCAAATAGTACCACGGAAATAATTATCGTGGGAATGACGAACAACATTCAAAACGAAACAGAAATGCTGGAATGTTGTTTTCTCACAGCTAGAAAGCAGCACCAATGTGTGCATGTCCACGTGATTCATGTGTGGAAGGCCGATTTCGTGAGTATTTGTGGGAATCAGGGCCCTATGCGCGGTAAGGTAGTGTCGCTCGTTATGTGCAACTTTTTACCTTTTTCCCATTACAACTGTTGTCGGGTCTTCTTGGTGTATGTCGTCTAGCTCGCATGTGTGCTCTCTCGGCCAAAATGCGTGAGCAATGCGCGGCCAACTCGTGACGAGGACATGGCTCCGCCCCTTGGCTACGGCGAGCCTAATTTTCATTTTTAAGCGGTACCTGATGTGCGGTTGTTCGGCTACTAACTCTCCCCCATTTCGAATGACAAGAGAAGAAGTTAGGGCAAAAGAGCCCACACCAACAAAAGAGAACTCGTCCAACCGCGCCCAATCCTCGCCGGTCACTTATAGAAGCGCGGTGCAGTACGAAGTTCTATATGAGGCATTTTGCATGGGCACTCCTTCCTTTTTTCCTTCACCCTGTACTGCTTATCATTCTATTGTCAGTGAACCCTGTTTGGGCCGGAAACTATCCATTTTGTAGAGAGACGTGCCTTTAATTAGGAGCCCACTCATCGAGTGATGGTGTGACGGTGAGGGCGACGGACGACACTTTAGACACATAAAGACTATTTTTTACGATTTATTGCCCCTTTGTGGACAAGATAATCCGGACCACAACAACAGAATGTGGCACTTTTGCGTCTCAAAGTTTTGCTGAAAGGCTACCGGTTAGGGCAAAAGCGACGCTCCGCCCCTTGTCCCCTTTTACGCCCAACACTCATTTCTAAAGGCATCGCGGTGATACGGTTGTTCCACTACTTTTTCCAATTTTTGGATCACTGATCTTGCCGTATGCTCATACAAATTTGGATCAGGAGGGTCCTATTCAGGACATTCCCGACGGCTCTTTTTCTGCCTTTTCTGCTCCAATGATTTATCTACCAGCTTGTCAGTTGTATTGAAACCCCACTAACCATGTATGTCTATCGTGGAGCGCGCCTTTGAAGGTATGGGACACGATAATTTGGTACTCAGTCGAAAATGATAGAAGGGGTGCTCTATAATGGGAAGATGGCGAAAAGCGGACGAAAGGAGTCGAAAACCTGGCAAAAAAACCCTTTGTTCTAAACGACAAGAAATCAACTTTGGACGAGTTCTCTGTTGGCATCGTCGCAATAACAATTACGTTGGATACATCTGCACGTATGTGTCCTCATCATTACGTACTGTCGGGGCGGTTCAGTGCGGCTGCGTTTGGCGCACGGGGCCAACAGTCGTCATTGGACCAGGTTTGCTGATGCGGGCTATATGATAAATTACTGCTATTATATCCTCCGTATGACTCAGTTTTACCACCTTTTTTCTCATCCGCGTATTCAACAAAGCTTCCAAACAGTGTGCACACACATACTGGCTTGACCACGCCCCCACCCGGTTCCCAATGATGAGGACTGTATGTACTCATATATCCGCCCAGCACAGTAAGCACTTTCATGTCAATCCCCTTTGCCCTTCATAGTGCACTTCGAAAATAAAGCGCATCACGAGATCGCGATCGATCGACATCGTGGGCGCGGCAGCGCGTTGCGCGGCGTCCGAATCGTAGTGATTCAGCTTGATGGCGGCGCATTAGGCTACAGGATCACCTTCCGTGAAAAGGGGCTATGCGGCGCTTGCTCAGAGGAGGGGTGGGGGGGCGAATTCAGTCCCCACTAGGCCGTAGTGCATATAGTGATCCTACATGTCCTGGGAATTCATCGTGATAACTGCCTTCAATTGCTCATTATTTGCTATGCCCTTTTGGGGCAAGGAGCATCTTTAATCTTTAGTATCTGATTTCAGAGGGTTTTGAGTTGGCGATGAAAATCCAGTATATGAACAGACTTATAAATAACAATAGACACGCTTTTCTCCCCGGGTTCTCCATTTCTCGATCAGTGCCGAAGTGGTTGTGATTTGCTGACTCATGCTTGTTTCCTCTTGACATCGTGCTGCCTGAAAATTTTCACGGCTTGTACTTGTGCTTTTTTCAACAATTTTGTACTTATCTACATTGCACACATGACTCGAAGGGAAACGTTGTCTCATTGCACAGCAAAGAAGGAGTAAATTCGTCATTGAAAATGCCGTCGCCGCTGGTCGGTCCGAATGCGGCACGTGGGCGGAGGAGCCGAGGAGAGAGAAGGGGGGGAGGGGGGCGTGGAAAGCACCCTGTTAGATTCCTGCGTGTTGAGACCTGTAATCTATTCGTTGAGACCTGTTAACTTTTGACAAGATGGCCTTCTTGCAATCTTTTCCCAAGCATCATTTCCATAGCTCGACGCCAGCATGCCATTAAGATGTCAAGGCCGCAAGCACTACGCATAAAGCAAAAAGTTTCGTAAATCTCTCTTAATACCTGAGGAAACGTGACAGTCCTGCCGTATAGTATTGCCGCTCGCTGTGGATGATGGAGGCGTGTCAGGGAGAACGGTTTGGCGCTGTGTTAGTCCTTCCCTTTTCTTTTCTTTCGGCAAGCGACAAGACTGTATCATATCGTGTGCTCACGAAAAAAAGCCTACTTTTGAAAAATACATATGACCCAACCTCCCATCAACCTAAAACTTCTACTTACGGCAGGTTAGCTCAACGGCGCCAGGAGTGGTGGAATGGGCACGCCCACAGCTGCCTTTTCTACCGGTAGTGATCGGTTTGTGATGCATGAAGAAATCAACCAGAGGCAGAAAGCGCTAGGATGGCTCACCCCATGCTCGTGACACCGCCGACCTGTTTGCGATAATATCAAGGGTAACTGAAAGAAATTCTTAGTGCAAGCGATCTCGCACTCGGGATTGATGATGAGTTTTTCTTTACTAAGCGCTCACAATGAAAAATGTTTGTGCTTTCGAATGTCGTTGGAGTTTATACTTTGCAACAGCGTCCACCAGCGACAATCAGCGTTTCGAGCGTCCGTCAGCGTCGACGACTAGGGAAGGATGAATACCATCGATTTAGCGAATGGCAACCACTATCACGTTTCACCAGCCTGCTTCCTTCATTACTAAAAATCCTGCCGCTTCGGACGCTGATGGACACTGGTAGGCGCCCGTTCGCTAGATCGATATCTACAGGGAGGCCAAAAGACACTTTTTATTCCTCGAATTTCGAGAGGATATAACTTACACTTTATTGAATTCCTGTGACATTTCCCACCACCAAATTCAACAACACATTGTACACTATCACGAAACTCCGCCACAGCCTTGTGGACGAAGGCCATCGAGAGATTCTGCCACGCGACCGTGAGTGGGTGCCTGAGATCAGCGAGGTCGTTGATTTCTCCGTCATTGTAGACCATCCTGTTGAGCTCACCCCGAACCCGTAACCAAGGTAGCGTTAATCTCTAGTTGACAAAACCTTGCGATTTCTGTCTTCTTTCAGGTTCTTAACACCCTCGATTCCAAGCAGGCGAGGAGTTCTTCATGCTGCTGGCACTCTAATGCTGTAGCCAGTACGACGTTTCGAGACGGTCAGCAGCGAAAACCAATGCGGGATGTATTTTCTCACAGCTGCCGTCGATGGTAACGCCATGCGTTGACTTTCACGTTCGGTGTCTACCAAGAAAATATCGGTCGTCCCTCTCAGCAACTTCCGCGTTCATAACCATTAACCAAGGCCCTTTTGGCGTCTGCGGTGAGATTTGATATCCTGAACCGCTAGCGGACATCTCTGGAGCTGCTTCGGTCTTTGTAAGTATTCCAATCAAGAGTGTTGGTCTCCAGGTAGCTGTCCATGGGTGACTCCATGCAAGAAGTTCCGCAGCTGTTTGGTGGTGACGTGACTTCCATAGACCTTCTCCAGTTCGGCTGCGATTGGAGTGGGCTCCATATTTTGGTGTACATGGAGATGAAGGACGATAGCCTGCCTGCTCCTGCTCATCGAGGAACATCTTGGGATATCTTCCGCCCTGGTACTCGTATCCACGTCTTCTCTCTGGGCTGCGTAAACTTTACTGATATGTGACTCGGCCGAAGTGTCCTTTGGGTCCCCCCTGTACACTTTACTGGTCGCTGGACGCCTGAACGAAACGCTCGAAACGCGATGGTCAGCTGGATAGGGTCTCTGTTTTTTTTTTTTTTTTTTTTTTTTTTTTTTTTTTTTTTTTTTTTTTTTTTTTTTTTTTTTTTTTTTTTTTTTTTTTTTTTTTTTTTTTTTTTTTTTTTTTTTTTTTTTTTTTTTTTTTTTTTTTTTTTTTTTTTTTTTTTTTTTTTTTTCTTTTTTTTTTTTTTTTTCTTTTTTTTTTTTTTTTTTTTTTTTTTTTTTTTTTTTTTTTTTTTTTTTTTTTTTTTTTTTTTTTTTTTTTCGCCGCAAGGTATGAGCGCAGCCTCACTGGCCCCTATGGTTGCATGTGTGATACACAATATGAAAGCGGTACCATGTCGTTGCTTCAGAGAACTTTAATTAGCTTTGCGGACAGCGTCGGAAATTTAACGAGGGCCCTGGGAATAGGTGGCCGAGAAAGGTGTGAGAAATCATGATACACCCATCTTATGATCGGCGCGCGACAAGAATGCTGCATGATTTTTAAAGAGCAAGCGGTCAGTGGAAGGCTGAGCATCCGGGTGGTAAACTTTTGATTCAGTCGATTGTTGTTGTTGGTTTTCTCCGAAATTTTTCCGTTCTATGACTGCTCATGCTGACGTAGAGGCACGGTCCGCGATAAGGAGTGTAGGTAATGGTGTTGAAATATGGAAAAAATGGCCAGTGACTCATCTAATAAGAGAGAAAGGGAACGTCGAAAAGGTCTCCCATAGGCCTCAGCCTCAAACAGTTGTATGGGTAAAAAGCCAAAGGAACGAGTGCTGGGACAAGTCCAGCCAGCTAATTCCTTATCGACTCCACATCTCTAGAAGGATGTTTTTTTTTTTTTTTTATGGCAAGAGAATCGTAATTCGCCGCGCCAGTGGGCGTCGCGTGCGACGTCACGCCTCCTGATGACGACGGTTTCGAATGGTACTGGTCGAGAATAGACAATGTATGGCCAAAAAAGGACATAAGTGCTCTATCCGTCTTTGTCTACACGCAATCCCAACGCTTCAAAACCGAAAGAGAAGTGCAAACTAAGGAGACATCGCGCCCATTGCCGCGCAACTAAAGAGCGCCAATCTACAACTCTCTTGCCTCCCTGCAAGGTGGATGTCACTGGAAAAGGGAGGCTGCCATCTGCGAATACATTGCTTTACTGACTCTAAAATTTTCGCGCGAAATAGGCACGAGGGCCGTCTCTTGTGGTCCACACATACCCTCGCCACAATTTTTTGCCTTTTTTCGGGTCTAGCGCTTAATCGCGGAACCGCTCTTTTGACGCACATGATATCGGTTGAGTAGTTGTTATGCAGCGGTTCTCCGCTCACAAACAGTGCCTTTGCATACAAAAGGCAATTTACCAAGACGTTACACAACAGTGCCCCCCCCCCCTCCAATATTGCCCGTTTAGCCGGAACTCGCACCGCGTACACCGCATATTCCATGAACAAAACCAAGTGGCATCACCTGTTGTTCTTCTCGATTTACCGGTTGTTTCACTGGACTCTTCTGTAGTTGACACTTCTTCTTCCAAAGTTGACATTTCGCCTTCCAAAGTTGACACTTCATCAGTAGATATCAGACCTTTGTTAGTGGATTTCGCTTCCGTGTGAGTAAGACCGTTATTTCGTTCAGTTGTGGTTCGTTGTAGTAGTGCGAGACGCTTTATACTGAGCAAATGTCAGGAATGTAGCTTTGCCATCAGTTACTTCTATAAGCTTCTTCTTCATATCGGGTGGAACGTCTTCGAGTTTCTCAGTGACTACAACGACATTCCCATAAATTTGCCCAATAGATTCCAATCCTGTCATGTTGAACTGGGCCCCTATGTCGTTCACATACCACCTGGCTCTGAAACATTTTTACTCTGTAAGCAAGTCATTTAGGCTAACTAGAACACGAATATATGCTGCATTTTTCCCTTGCTGATCACAAATAAGAAAGAGAGAGGTGCCACACGTGAAAGGCTACTGGAGTCCGTACGTGTGTATTTCAGGACATCGGAGATGTGGAGAGGCTCATTCTGCTAGTTAGCGCACAGACCAGCATAGCATTTCGGGGGTCTGTTTGGTGCTCTCGCCGAACTTTGAAATACTCCCATCACAAACGCTAGTTGAGACCGCTAAACCTAATTGGTTTGTCAGTCATGGCGTCGCTTTGCACTAGCTTCACTATTATCCCACGTCGCTTACTAACAACTCAAAGCGATGTTTTGGCCCTTCACATTCCTTCGCTGAAATCCAATTATAAACTTTGCACCCTGGGCTAGCTCGACATAGTGATCACCAATACATTACTGGAGCACTGTTTACCCTTTATTACTCCCAATCATCCGAAATTAGGTCAGTTTTTGACGGGATTTTTTTCCACGGCAAGAGTGCCGCTAAAATTGCCCTCTAAGATAGTTTGACCTCCTAAACACGGCTATCACATCCGCTTGGCCCAAGTCCTCCAGGTCACAGGCGCCGGGAACGCGCATTCACTCAATAAGCTCTTCGGGAGCGCCGTGTTGCCCAAGGCGTGCCATATAACATTCACGCGGAACACGATCAAATGCCTTTTCTAAGTCCATAAAAGCCTAGATAGTTGCTTGGTCTCAACCATATCTCTTCTAGCAGAGACAGTGCGGCATGTTGGTCAGTCGATGGGCTGCTACACCTGCTCACAAAGCCGCACTGCATTTCATTAACTAAGCTGGACGATTTCGCGATAACGACTGTCAATAGCTTCGCCCCCTCAAAAAGTCATTCAAATACAATAACAATATCAGATGACACAGCAGCAGCAGGACCAAACATTTCGAAGACAGAAGTAGTTCAGACATCCAATCACGACATGCAGAACACAAAACCCACCACCATGCCCTTTCATTCTCTCAAATTCGATCGTCGTTGCTCTACTTGCCAAGTGCTTGGCGCGTCTTCTATCTCAAGCAACACACGAACCTACGATTGAGAAATATCCAAAGTCAACAATCTTACAGAAAACAACAACACACAGTACCTAGCACCGCTGCTTCACAAGTCGACTGCCACGTCGTCAGGTCCTATTGCTTTGCCTGACTGCATCTTTCTGAGAGCCGTTTCCTTCTCTTCTACGGTTACATTCTGAACGGGAACGTATACTACGAAAGGGCTGGTTGGGTGCACATACTCTACGGTTAAAATATTTTCTAAGAACTCGTGCCATCGCCTCAGCACCCTCTTTCGGTTCATCGAAAGACGGCCCTGCTCATCGTTGACGCCAGAAAATATCTCGGTATGTTCAGTCTGACGATGCCGAGCCTTGGCAAGTCGATAGAGGTGCCGCTCTCCAGTTCTCCGAGTCCAGTTCTTTACTGACATGTTTGAAGTGTGCGGCCTTCGCTGCAGGCACACTTCTTCGCTGCATTCTTCGCTTCTTTATACTTACGCCAGCTACTAGCTGGCTTGTCGTCAAGAAACCCATGGTAGCGCCTTTTCTCGTGAACCGTTTCTTTGACATTGTCGGTCTATAGCCACTACCGCTTATCAATTCTACGCCTTCCACGCTTCCTGATGCCAAGTTCGGAACGAGCACCATCTCAGCTGTATCACCTTAGTAACACTTTTCCAGGTCTCATCGACAGTCGCGACACTTGGAAGTCGAATACGAGAGATCGCAGCTTGCCTCCTTTTCTTTCAGACGCCACCATTTGATCCTGTCGGGACCCACATCGCTCGATCCGTTTGGACCTGGGCCTTGCGATCTTTAGCTTGCAGATTAGTGGGCGATGTTGTGTGGCAACTTTCTCGTACGGCACAGTCTTTGCGTCCGTTATGAGCCCTTGGTCGCGGTGTCTAACAAGGAAGGAGTTCCCGCGACAGAAATGAAGGACTGGAACCCCACTGTAGAAGCTGATGAGGCGGGGAGTCACATTTAGGAAACCTCGTATTCACGATGAGTAAGTTATGGGCTTTCGCATTGATCGATGGATTCGGCTCGCATCGCTAATGGTGACCCATAACGAAACCACCATGGCAACTGTAGTCGTCTTTCGTAGCCTACGTGCCCATTCAGGTCACCAGCAACAATTACGGTGTCTTCTAATGGTATCTCTGCTGTCTTCTCCTCAAACAGGGACCGAACTCGCCCTTGGATCGCTTGGAGCACCCCGTTTTGTCGGAGCCATAAGTAGAAAGAAGCGAGTCGCCTTTCGATAGCAATAACAGTCTTCATCGTCTTCGAACCGTACTATGCTCGCTAACGAGTCCCGAAAACGTGAAGAGACTATTACAACCACTCAGTTGGTGGTTTTTGGTTTGCCACATAGAAGGGCTTGGAAGCCTTGACCAATGTCCATTGAGCAACTGGACCATTCGTTCCCTGCACAGTACACAGGTCTATTCGTCAGCGCTCCAGCGCCTCTACCAGCTCACATGAGTGCCACGTCAACGTTCCGACATTTAACGTTGCTACGCGGACCTTTTCAACGTTATCTGACTTGTGAACTAGCCTGGTTGCCCCCCCCCCTCGTTTACCGTCCTTGCATCAGAGACCCCCGCACATTTTCCACGCTCGCCGGGTCTTGCGAGTGCGCGTCGGCTCCCTCGGACGTCGTAGCACTGAGTTCATATGGCTTGTTGAACATTGGTGATGTGACTTGGGTGTTCGTAGGCCCGTCACGAAGGCCTGTCACCTCCTTCCGAATGTCCGCGTTCGGCTCAGCTGGCAAAAGTGGGTAGTTCCCAGCGGCACCACGTGGAGGAGCGGACTTCACTACCGGATCCTGATTACGACGAATATGCTGATTAGAAGGGCTAGGGGGATCTTCAGACATGTTCTGTGTAGTCAACAGTTCCTGTAAGTGCAGTGTTGACAAGTGAGTACAACTGAACGGTTGAAAACCGTTGCAACACTGCTAGGGGTAACGGTCCGTCTTCAATGTGCAAGAGCTAGTGGGGTCGCATCTAGCATCTTAGTCTGGATTTTTTCGCTTTGACCCCGATGAGAGCTTTCACTCCATTTTTCGAAAACATTCCTACTCAGCAATCCGGCAGACCAAAAACATCACGTTGGTCAAGTGTATGACGTAGCAGATCAAGTATGGATGTGGCCACTGTGTGCACCTTGTGAACTCACTACTCACACTACAATTCGAAGTCCTGGCCAGAATTGCAATTTGGCCAGAAACTCGTTTTTTGGAGGTATTTTACCGTCTCAACACAAAAATCACATCCATTTGACGAGAAAACGCCTGTAGCTTGCGCCTTCAAAAGATTGGCACCAAGCACTTCCCACGTTGTTGCGGTAGTTTCCCAAATACGAGTTTCAGGTCAAACTCTGATTGTGGCCAAGACTTCGAACTGTCGAGGCACTAGCGGCCAAATCCGCACTTGATCTGCTACGTCATATAATTGGCCGACTTGGTCTACTTGGTCTGCTGAACTGTTGACTAGGATGATTTTCGAGAACAAGAGTAAACGCTCCTATGGGAGACAGGCGAATTTTTCGCACCAACAAGGTGCAAACCCTCGAGCTCTTGGGTCCAGACTTACCGCTAGGCCGCGCTGCCATGGCATTCGGCCGTTCAGTCATGCTTACATTGCTTTCAGCAAACTGTGACCACACAGAACACGTCTAGGAGATTCCCATAGCACTTTTAATCTGCATATTCGTAATCAGCATTCGAGACTCTATCGATGTACCTAGGTCTCCATTCAAAGTTCCATGGGAAGTTAAACCATTGCCTTGTTGGAGCAGTCACGGCCTGCGCCGACCCGTCTATGGCCACGTTCTCGCCGCTAGCATTGGGTCGCTGCTGCAATGGCCGCTCAAGGTATCACCACATCTGGACGCTACCGAAGGGACGTTCCGAAGGAAATTCCGTGCGTCATGGTATAATTTTTGCCTTTCTTAGAGGTATGATGAAGGTCAACTGCATATTATATTTTCAGCGCAGTTGGAGAAGATTACACGCTAACCGTAATGCAAAAATAAAAACTTTTTTTCCTGAGTACTGCTTTACACAAGAGTGACTTACTGTTTGTATCAGCATTATTGATTGTGTTCAAGTACTTGAGAAACGACAAATCTTTTATAGCCGTATTGTTCTTCACTACAAGACGTCCGTTTATTCGTTCAATTTGGGCTAATTTTTCAATCCCTACTGGTACACCTAAAACATGGATTTTTGTTGACCATTGACTATTCGGCCATAAATTTGGTCCTTTATTGTTTTTTATTTTTTTGCGGACCCAACCCCAATTTTGTTCGTCTCTACCAATTAGTAATTTTCGTTTACTGACCCCTTCCGGTTTTTTGGGTAACGTTTCACTAGACTACTGTGGAGATTGCTGCTAGCCACGCTAGGTCAGCTAGATCCTCATTGAGGTGATGATTGAAGACGGGAACGTCGAGGAGTCCTCGGTAGAAGTCGTATGTTTTAGGGGAAAGGAGGCTCGTATTGGGCCAGACCCATTTTTCTGAGAGTTGAATTTTCCCACTCTGGACCACATTTCTAGTTGGCCTCTCTGGTAGTTGGTCGGAGGCGTCTCCATGATCCCGCTCAACGAACGTTGGGGGTCATATGGCGGAGCAATCTCCCTCAACGCGATGTTTCACCCTGGCTGAAGGAGCCCGAGGAAGATTCCACTCGCGCGGACCTCCTTTCTGTCGGAAAAAAGTGAAGGTGTTATCACACTATCTCAAAAAGCTCCCGCCCATATTTTCGCAAGAGGTCTGCATGGCATTCGTGAAATCATGAGTTTTGGCACTTTCGTTAAATTTTAGGTGTTCTTCCATCAGACACAAGATAAAATGCGAGCAGTAAACGAATGGAGACGCTAAGTCGTTTAGTTCCAAGAAACTCTGAAGAAGTCTTCTAGAACTTGCTGAATGAAAGGTGGTGTAGTGGCAAGTGGCACGCTTACCACGCATGCGGTGAGGGGTCAAATCAAACCTAGATCGACTCCCGCTCAGGTCATCCGAGCCTTCTACCCTCCGGGACGGTGCATGGTCCCACATTCGTCTTGGAGGATAAGAACACTGACTTATGCATCGGCTGGCACTCGCAGTTCATTGTATAAGCCACATCGCCATAAGAACCACTAATTCCGAATGGAAGTGGAGTGAGTGCCGCATCCCAAAAAGGGATTGATCGAAGGCGAAGACACCATCCTTTCGATCATCATGCAAATATCCATTGTAATGATATCCATATCCAATGCAAGATTATCCTTCACCTTTTGCTTATCATAGCGATTAACAAATATCAAGAGTTCTGGGATATCAAACATGCCTTTTTGTCCTTCAATGACAAGATCACCATCAATCTCGTTGCAAAATTTGTCGAATTCTTCAAGATATTTTATACTGACGGTCCCGCCTTTGCATTTGTGCACTGAATAATGTAGTAACGGCAGAGATTACCATGTATTATTGATGCCCAACTCACAGCAGCTCTCTTCCCAATATAACCCTCTGTGTACTTTCCTTTCAATTTTCTTTCTGATATCGATAGTGTGGCAAAACCTCGAATTGTTTCGAAAATAGATCGATGGCTTAGGACCGTCCACCTTCATGTCCAATATGGCATCAATATACTTCAGCTTGCGATTGTTAATTATTCTCAGTGCTCGAACTAAAATCATCGAACTATCATCACTATAAAATAGTTAGAGGGTTGACAGCATTCTGGTGTAGTTCAAAACATGCGAGTTGCGGACAGACAGCGAAATAGGTTTTAGGTGATGTATGGTGTATGTTCCAGGGGCAAGCCATCATTGTGGGAACCACCAATGTGGAATTGTATTTCACCGCGAATGGGAGGGGGGGATGGTTGAAATGCAAGGCTCATTCAGAAGTAGGGGGAGGAGCGATACGATTAGCTGCAAACTCAGGAGAGGAATGGACGGTGACAAGAAGTACGATAGCTGACAATGTCATGAACTGATAATTCACCAAAACAAGGTATAGGTTCGGACGTTTTCGAACATAGCGGTAGTGTCAGCTGGTGAATAATCTCCCAATAATTTCGACGAAAAGATGTGTTCTAGAGAGATACTCAGGTTTCGAGAGATTCGGAAATGGTACTGCGCCAGAGGTGCGGGTTCCCGTGTTGCCCTATTGTCCATTTCCCTGAATAGGGGGCACAAGGAAAAATCGAGACGTTTTTAAGAAAGGAAAAGTCTTCCAGATCCTAACATGCTTCTGGTTTTACAAGAGGTCACATACGAACAAGGTTGAGTCTATCCAAAGCATAAAAACTCGTAGGTGACACTGAAAGACACCACCGCGATATTTCCGGGATGCTGATTTGTTTCGGATGGATTAAGCACATTCAGTCAACACGATACCTAGTGCTTCACAACCCTGCTTTTCATCAAAAAAATCATGGACATTCCGAAGAAAGGGTACTTCAAAATAGGTTCGACCGTAGAATGGGTTCTGAGTGTTCGCGCGCAACTTCTTATTGTGCACAAAACTAAAATTAAGCAAGCGACTTGACATCTTCTTGTCTCTTTTTGTGTTTAAGAGTCCTTGTTTCTGGGGGAAGAGGGTCGTAGCGAAGACCCGTTTCCAAATGGGATAGCGTCGTATTGAGCAGAAATTCTCACATCACGCGATGGCGAGCCTGGTATGTATGGCACGTCAGCCACCTAATATAGGTTCTTGCCAACCTCGAGTGCAGTTTAACATGAAGCAACTGTCCATATAAACAAAGCCGATGTCCACTGAGAATCAAAGTTGGCAAGTGGCGGTGTATCACTTCGACTACCACGGAAATACACTGCTAGTTTGAGCGCTGTGCTGCAATCCGTATGTATTGAACTACACCCACACTCTTTCGGTAGAACTCTCACCTGACCATCCTTCAACAGTGATATTTTTCAGAAGTCTTAAATCACTCTCAGCCTCATTGACGGTGATAGTACCGTACACTTTGTTGATGCGCGACCACATTTCCTGGTTGGCCTTGTCCGTTATCTGGTACTCGACGTCGCCAACCAGTGCTTTACACTTCTTATCGATCAGAGCTATTTCCACAATGCAATCTTAGGTAGATTTTATAAGATCGCATTAATAAAGCTATCGCTAACAGCAGTAATGTAACGTTTCTCTTTTCAGATGTCTTGACATGTCACCGGAGACATTGTGGATTTGGAATTTTATAATTAGAAATACTGAAAAACTTCGAATCGCGAGAGAAACCTCTCAAGCAAACTTCGGGAACAATGCATTGCGGCAGTTATTAGACACGGGAACGCCTCATCGTTGGACAGCGCTTACAGTTCGCGGCTTAAGCAATCTTCGCGTCGATACGCACGATTCTCGCTTTGCGCAACTTTTGAATCCTACAACTACGACCAACCACGCTGCGCCAATAATCAGAAGAGCGCTATAAATGCTAATTGAGTGGTTCCTTTCTATCAAGAAGATGCGATCAAACTCGATCTTTCTTAATAATCCGTTCATGGTTTTTCCGGATTCCTGTCATAGCCTTTCTCAAAGTGTACAGTGTAACGTGTCCAAGTTTGTAGCTTTAGACTTCTTTGACTTTTTTGGAATTCTCACTAGATTTCCGTGAGCCTTTGACATCCGCCTCGTGATATCATTAGTATGTCCCTACCTCCAAGAACGACACGCCCTCAAATGGCCGCACCAATCAGCAATTCATCACCATCGGATCAGCTGTTTTCGCAAACTGAGGCGGCTGTATGGCGTTTTTTCCCTTCCTCAGAGTTTTTTTTGGAAGGCAAGCTCTCATTAGTAACGAAAATAAATACTTCATCGGCAGAGTACAGGGTTTTGTTCAAAGCAGTTGCCGTTTTTTAGTTTTAGACTTCTTTGACTTTTTTGAGATTCTCACTAGATTCCCGTGAACCTTTAACATCCGCCTCGTGATATCATTAGTATGTCCCTGTTCTTATTACGGACCCCTGTTGATATTTTTGAAGAGTTCCTTACACCAAAAGAATCTGTTTTCATATCTCGTGTGCAGTCACCGTGACTTTTATTCACAATGACCCTTGACTACCGATTATTTATCTCGGGCGTATGCTTGTGCACTTCGTGGTTAGAGTGCTTCATAAGAGGCTACTCCGGGCATCTTACTGGTGTACTACGAGAGTGCCTCTGCCCTGTTTTCTGCAGAGAACCAGATTATTGCGCCCACAGCCTTTCAAATGGCCAAGTCCGTACAACCTCTCTGTAGAGGGAGGACCACGGTTGGCGCTCTGTGGGAGGAGGGCCATGGTTGACAAAAAACTCACAGGCGCTGCGCACATTCGTAGTTCGCATGCTGACTGACACCGCAGCGATACCGCAGCAAGCGGGAATCAAAAATGAGTGTCTAACCACGACAACTCAGAGACATTCACATGAACTTTACTCATGAACGATAAGTAACACTATGACATGGATGGAAGGCAACAAGTATTGGATGATGGATGACAGCACTGGGAGCGTCACGCCATCGCATTATGTAAAATTTCGAGGCTGAGTAGACCGCGCTCCCGAACGAGGATCTCGCTATCCCCCCCCCTCCAAAGAAAGACGAAAAAGTATAGATAAAGACAACAAGAAACGATACTGAATGGGATATTTGAATTTTGAACGTTCGCGCGCATTTAGAATTCGCGCGCGAACGTTCACAACGTTTTCTAGGGCTGCACTATTTTACGATATAAGCCAGAAACTCCTTTTTCAAAAACCCATAACTTTCTTGAGAGCGGATCCATGGAGCGGGAAAAGCAATGTTGTAATGCTCGAGGATGCGCTTGAACCATTCTAAACATCTTAAAAAGGAAATATTCCTCGGGATCACTGTTGAAATGTTGCCTATGGAACTTCTGCATTGGACGAAGATTAGTTTCTTTTTACGTGACCTCTTGTGAAACCAATAACAACCAAGAAGCACTCCATATATTCTAGACCCATTACTTGAAAAAAATCCACGTCGTGCTTCTTTCGTGAGCAGTTTTGGGCAACACGAGAGACCTTCACCTCTGGTGCAATGCCTTTTTCAGTTCGTTTGAGCATCTAGTTCATTCAGTTGACATCTATCTGTAGCGCCGTGTACTCGACTCCCACACGAAGGTGTTGGAAAGGTGCAGCTTCTAGATATGACTCCTTGCAAGCACATGTGATCCTACCGTTTAGGAAGGTCCGAGAGTATACTGGTCGCGTTTGTTTATTGATTCATGACATCGTCGTGGTCATACCGTCTCCCCTCAACCCCCACTTTGAAGCATGGCTTGCCTCTCTCTTCAGGTGTTCTTCACAACAAGGACCTTTATCATTCGACGACTGTACAACGTCTGAGTATCGCTTCTCTTCCCACTTCTGCATGAGCCCTGCTCTCACAACATCCGCCCCTTCTTCGCTTCGAAACACGACTCCATCGCTGTGGAAGTCGCTTCGAAACACGATCTCCATCGCTGTGACTTCCACAGCGATGGAGTCGTGTTTCGAAGCGAAGAAGGGGCGATGTGACTTCCTGCCCTGACTGGAAGATGAAAAACAACTCAGAAGCATACTTGTAAGATAACAGACGTCTTTTAAGAGAAACGCCGTTTATACTGTGAGTGTCTGTAGTAGTTACGACTTAGTGCTCAATCGCTACTCATCGGATACGACCACAGGGGTTTACGCTCCCCGCCTATTTTGAGCCCCTCCCATTTGGTCAAACAACAATCCTCATGTCGAGGATTTTGCAGTACTCGACTGGAAACGATGTAGCAAGATGGTAGTTTTCTCCTAGATAACTTCTTTCTGTATATTCTTCGTCAATTTCACAATTCATCAAATGGTACTCCATCAAAGTACGGTGACCTTATTACTAGCAGATTTATACAAAAATGAATAGAAGGTGTGATAATACGAAAGTTTGGCGGCTTGCGAGTACGAGATTTTTGAGGGCGCTCTTCAAATTGTACGAGTTACTATAAAGGGTCCTTCCTAAGAGCCGACCTATTTTTTTCAACGTCTCAATGACTCATCCTGTAATTTTTGAGCTATAGAAAAAGCTAACATACCTTGATCTGTTCCTACGTCAAGGGCACCTTTGACAGCGTTTTTGCGTTCTAGTTGCCTATTGGCTTTGATGAAGGCAGACTGAAATTAAGTAGCTCAATTGCAACATGCACTGATGTTGCATGCTTTGGTGTTAAAGTACTAGGTTGAGTTTTTTCTTGGAAAATTTTCGTTAGAAATTCTGTCGAATTTGAAAGAGCAACAGCAATATCGAGCCAGGTCTTTTGCATTTACTACTTCCTGCGTCGCGGCAACAGTGATTCATTACTTTCAACAGGTGTACAAGGGATGCGAAGGGATCAGTAACGGTAGGTGAGCGAAAAGGTTAGCAACTTTAGCTTCAGAGAGGGAATTGACGTCGTGGTCGTTTGCCAAGATGGTGGAGCTCTCATACATAGTACTTATTAGTGACAGCGACATTGCCGATTGGTAACAGGTGACTGATGGTCATGGTGAAAAACAGATAGAAGTTAAAGTCACTGCGTCTCCAACCGCGATGCTATTAAATACTGTCGCATTACTGATTATTACTTCTTAGTTTGAT
>MU913596.1:9231-27587 GCA_036418165.1 Cooperia oncophora | reverse complement strand
GGAAAAGATAAGACGTGAGCTCATGCAAAGAAAACAAGAAGGAATGATTCAGGAACAGTTAGAAGAAGATAGCAACAGCTGCGGGGGGTAACAGGTATCTGCAGGTGGCTGTCTGCGAAAAGGGCACAGAGAACGCAGCGACCAGGTAATTGAACATCTCGAGAATGTGAGAGTGAAAGGTGGACCGGAAACTGTAAAACCTCTGAATTTGATCGCTGATCAATTTGAAACAAGAGGTGCTGGTGAAAAAAAAATGGAAGAAGGAAATGGGTGCACTGCAATTCATGCAAGAGGATTATTTTTGTATACAGGGAGGCCAAAAAAGGCACTTTTCCTCCTCGACTTTCAAGGCGATATAAGTTACACTTCATTAAATTCTGATTGGACATTTCCACCACCATATTCAACAGCACATTGTATACTATCATGATAGCCAGCCTTCTGGACGAGCGCCATCGAGAGATTCTGCCACGCGACCGTGATTCGGTGCCTGAGTTCAGCGAGATCGTTGATTTCTCCGCCACTGTAGACCACCCTGTTGAGCTCCGCCCGAACCGGTAAAAGATGGCCAAGAAACCTTAAGCCAAACATACAACTGTAAATCACTGGATCGAAGTATTCGGTATGGCCTAGAGGCGAAGAGTCTAGGGCGGGTGAAGCCCAGTCCTTTACGCTTAACATGAGTTAATCGCTTTGGAATGGAGTCTCGATTGCTCCACAGAATCTAAAAGTTCTCCGGTTACTCTCATAGCGCCCTACCAAGGTAGACAGGCGGAAGTAGCAGAAAGAGCCATGCTTTTCGACAAATTTCGAAGTGCGCTTATAATTTCACCTTATTCGGAACTGTCAATCTTTGGTGTTGGACTTAAACTTGCGAAAATCCCCCTTAAATGAGTGAGTGTCCAAACACCATGCTTGGCGAGAAGCGGCAGAAGGAGCGGCCTGCCGCGCTTTCGCGCGTAAACGCGCCACAATTGCAACCGCGCTCCAATGCTTCTTTCTCAAACAACGGGAATCCTTTGAGCACAGAGTATTCTTTGGTGCCACATGGCGCATGTCGCCCTTCTTCTGCTTTCTTTTACACCGGAAGCCGGAAAAAGACCTGGGAGTATCAGTTTCCCCGTTAGGGAAGCTTCCCGTGACGCGACTAGGCGCGCGGGGGTGCGTGTCGTCAAGGCTGTCAAATGGGCTCCACCTGGGGCGCTGGCTGTGGTTAGGGACACTTTGGGGCAACGCACCCCTTGCTCACTGATTTCTAACGAGAAAACTGACGAACCGTTACAACAAGATGTCGTTGCAAGCGGCACGAAGCTACTAGGACGGCAAGAATAGGAAACAAATAAGCAGAAAAAAGGTAAGGCCTTCAAGATGGGAACATATCCTTCCCTAAGTCTTCCAGAGAGGAATAGCTACTGAAAAATATTTCACTTTTACAGTTTCAAGTAATAATGAAGCGGTGCTCCCCGTCAATCGCACAACTCATGAATGCTCCGCAGGGTTCGTAGCGGAACAACTGCAATATCATGTAGCAGTTAAAAGCGAAAGTTGGGCGTTGCGTCGCGGATAGTGGGCGGGGTAGTGGAGGGTGGCACTTTCCTCTCCTATTTTTTAACTTCGCAAGTACAAATCCTCCGTGCTCGCAGGCAGGATTAATACCGAAAGAAGGCGTCGCGTCCTTCTAAATAACTGTGCTACTAAATGAAATTTGCTAGACACCTTACAGGATTAGGCGCTCCCGTCCAACGTTGTGAAGAATCGAAGAAATAACGTGAGAATGAAAATAACAGTTGATGGCTTGAGTGTTTTTTCACAGGACTACCCGAAATGGTTCGGTACAATTCCGTAAAATCCCACTACTATGCTGAACTAATGTCCGGGACTTTCTACGTTCGGCTTCACAAGGAGGACAAAGAAAATGATATTATGTCACAGTTTCTTTAAGGAAAAGCTAGTAGTCAGCGCTTTCACTTTACCGTGCCGTGATTGGTTCCACAATGATGATTATGTCCCTGAAAAAGCTAGTCCAAAAAGATTCAGTCGAATTGAAATAAGGACACACGGCGTGATACAAACAGTCGATCTCATTGATTTTTAAGGATATCAATCTAAAAATCTCATACGCTAATCTTTCCTGGAAGTTACTCAGGGGTGAGTCACAAGCAACTGGAACCAAGAAACTACTCGATGATTTTGAAATAAGAAAGCAAGAAAAGACTTTTCGCCACACTACTCGCTCACGAGGAGTTAGGAAAATCTCAATACTCAATAATAACAATGAACTAACGTTAGTGATAAAATAGCTGAAAACTTTTTAGTTTAAATAGAACATGTACACATAAATAAGAGGAGAAGCTGCACCCTGCTGGGAACGACGAGAAACCCGGGCTGAATCAGCAGCGTCGCAGATAATCTGACAATCTAATAAAATTCTCGAAGAGGCGGAGCGTTTGACGCAAAAGGCGCGCTGTGTTGAAGCGCGGCGTATAAGCCGTACGGCATGGATTCTCGTACGCTTTTAATTGAGAAAACGAATGAACGAATTGTTTTGGGCATAATTGATATCTTCCGTAACTGCAAAAGAAGGTAATAGCGCAACTGGAGCGGGGGTGGGGGTGGCTGCTCTTCTGCTCCCATCTAGCCGAGAATGTATCCCATTATGGTTGAGTCCAGTGCGGGATTCATTCAGGGTAACAGCCTAACTAATTTCAGGAGCAGAACATGAATTTAACATCACCATAGGATAAAGTGGGGCACTGCACAGCCATATCCACAATAACACCCTTTTCGTTTCATTTTACAGCTTGACATGAATCGGCCGCGATGCTGTATGGATGTATGACTACATTAATGCAGCCGTGTCTAGGGGTGCGGCTGTTGGTGCAATACAAACGGGAAACTCGTCCAAGCTTGTTTCCTGTCGGCAGTATACTCGTCCAATGTCGTGCATAATAAAGGCTTTCTTCGCAAGCTTTTGACCGTTTCACTTCGTCAGCCAAAAGAGAAATCAAGGAAAAGTAATGCTGAACAATAACTGTTGCCGCGCACGGCAACTGTCGCATATAACGCTTGGTGCAGCACTCAAGGCAGTCTTATTCTTTGCTGTTCGAAGGGGCAGGGGCGGGGGCAGTCTCTGTTCACACCATCTAATCGCCTGCGAAATCGCGTGAAAACCGGTCGGCTGTAATCCTATTGTATCCGAAGTTAACTAATAAATGTATAAAAATTCCGGGCACTGTTCAACTATCAGTACACCAATCATCCGAAACCATGCCAGTTTTCCACCGACTTTTTTTCTGCGACCACGGATTGAATGAAAATTCGTTTCCAGAAGTTGTTTGACAGCCTGAATTCGCATATTCCACTGGCTTCGCTCAAAACCCCGTGGCGCCGGCGCCAAAGATTTATCACCAAAGTGGATGAAAACTTGTATGCGGAGCTTAATTGTTATCCTGATTGCTAATATGACATTCGTACTTGGTGCCAGTGCTAATGGAGGACATTACAATCACCTGCGCTCTGTTAAGGCCGAGCCTGTCTTGAAGGGAACTTCTAGTTTTCCCAGGCTCACGATTAGCAGAGCGCTAAATCGAAAAATGAATACCTTATTGATCAGGGCATCAAACAACGCCGTTATGCAAGCTTTATCGATTATTGGTGAAAAAGGGGTGGCGCCAGATGGCGCCTGAGCCAAAAATGAATGTCATACTCGTGATGCAGGCATCGACACGTGTATGCAAACTTTTAGTAAGAAATTCTCGAATTTTATTGATAGCTGATTAATACCTGAAATCTCTACAATTCAGTATTTCGTTAACTGATATCAAATGAAAGGTGGGAAAATTCCTGAGTAGACATAAGAAACAGAGGCACTATTCAACTATTACTACCCCAATTTTCCGAAAACGGGCCGGATTTTGATCGACTTTTTTCTACGGGGTGGATTTGGCTGAAAGTTGGGTTCTAGGGGTAATTCGACCTCCTGAACACGAATATCACATCCACTCCTGGCCTGATTGCCTGGCGCCTGCGCCACAGGCGCCGGCACCAAAAACCCTGAACCACTGAATTCGCTGAAAACTTGTATACGGAGGTTATTTGACATCTTGATTACAAATATCACATTCATTTTGGCGCTGGCGCTGATGGAAGACACTGCGATCATCTGCGCTCTGCTAAGGCTGAGCCTGGCTAAGGGATCACTCCTTTTCCCAGGCTCAGCCTTAGAAGAGCGCTAAATGGCGCTGTTGTCGAAAATAGAATGTCATATTTGGGATCTAGACATCTATAACCCTATTATGCATGTTTTTGGCGAGTTTGATAAAAAAGAATGTGGCACCAAAGCAGAGCCTAATGGCGCCAAAAGGCTACTAATGCGGCATCCGTTATATACTATGTAAATTTACATCTAAATTGATGAGAAAGGTAGAGGCGCCAGAATGGCGCCATTTTGGCGCCTCTACCTTTCTCATCAATTTAGGTGTGAATTTACATAGTATATCAGCGCTGAAAACGAGTGCTATATTCGTGATCAGGACAGTGAATTACCCCCGCGGGCAGATTTTTAGCGAAAAAATTTTTTGACTTTTCGGGGTAGTATTAGTTGAATAGTGCCAAAATAGATGAGCCCACAGCGAATTATATGGGATCCGGCATAGCGAGAATGAAAGGTTTTAAGCAGATAGTTAGCAAATGCTTTATTAGCAACTTGAAATCGCAAAGTCAATCTAAGAGCTGAAAGGTGAGGAATGTTGACATCAATCAATCAGCTTCGAACAAATAATTGAGCGGTGAAAACTGGCCAAAACGCACGACTGTATCTGCTGACCCGCTGCATTCTCACTTCACGTGATACGTGACTACGCTCTCTCTCAACACTAACAGCTGTTCCCCGTAAACTGAGACTCATTTCGTGGTCATTTTTTCTACACTGACCAAAAACTCCTACCCTGTGACTTCAGCAGCGACTGTGATCAGGAACACCTGATCACCTACCTCTGAGGTCTCTCGTGAAAAGCTCAGTGGCAGTCATTGCAATTAAAGGCAGAATTTGCGATGTGCCAGCCAGATGTTCGTTGGTATCGGGATTGAAAATACATAGAAACCTACGTCTCAAATGAATCGCTAAAAAAAGGTGAGTCGAAAACGCTCACAATTCGGCTTCCCCTGTGATGAGCGATAGCTAAAAACTAAAAAATGGACGTGACTGTCCGGGGACCAGACGAGAGCGGCTGGAGTGCGCATATACGAGACAACCGATAAGATATCATTCGACGTGGGCGGAGCCGCTGACTTTTGGCGGAGTCACTTGTACAACCTTGTCCTTACAGCTACTACCTCACAACGTTGTGACGCAAACCTGTACAGGGCTCTTCATTGCGAATTCCACTAGCTTCCCCTCTAAACAGCTTGGACATTTATGGGTGATCGTGGGCCGTGCCTTTAAGGCCGAAAAACCCTCCCACGGCAACAATTTTTGCACATTTCACATGAAAGGGCGAACTTCATGACTGAATAAAACTGTATTGACAAAACATTCCAAGAAAGATCCAGGAGAACGGAATCAAGGTAATGGGCTCCAGAAACCTGTAGGGGCTGAGTGATACGCTAACGGAAAGCAAAAACAAAAAAAAAAACGATTCAAACGGGCTTTTCGCTCTTCCAGACTGAGATGTTGAAGATGCGAAAGAATAAAAGAGGTGAAGCACTGTGTTGGGAATCACGACTAGATGCCGTTCGATTTCGGATGGGAATTTTGCACTTTCCCTAGTTTCTTTTGCCTGTTTCTGCTAAAGGCAGGTCTCGAGTTCAAAAATGGTAAGCCGTGCGACCCAAGTACAAAAGAAAAGATGATAAATAAAACACAGTACGAATAACCCAAATAGCAGAAAAAAAACCCGGGTTAAATGCCCATGCGGTCCCCAGGGCGGAACGCGCTTGTAAGTGCACAAGACGTAGAAAGAGCGTGGTTGGACGAGTTCCCCGTGGTGCCTGCTACTTCTCCATATCACCTCACTCTCATAATTCGAAATTGAAAAGTTAGTAGCAGAACAACTGAAGTTACCCAGCAGAACGCGACCCAATATAGAAGGTCACTCTGACTCTGCACGGAGCTTTTGTATAGAAATCAAGAAATTTCCACCAAGACACAGCTTTTCCACAAAATTAGGGGAATGTACCAGACCATCAAGCAAAAGATTTAGAGTGAGTGAAGGAGAAGGCAGTTTTCCTATAACTTAAAAAAAACGCACTATCCTCAACTCTTAATCTTCTTAACGGGTACCCAAGACACAACTTCACGTGTCAGAATGCGTGCTCAAGAAATGTACTATGCATCGATCTTGCCATTTGGGACATCAAGAACATAGAGCTTTCACCATTTTCGAGAAGTTGGCGTCAAAGAATGTGGCGGTAACCGATCGAACCGTCGCAACGACTGAATGTTTCCAGACATCGGACTAGGAGCGTTTCTCTCCGAAACATTGAATCGTCGAGCCACTACTCTTCCACATGTCGCCAACGGCCTGAGCTGATCGATACCCATCCAGTGCTTTCAGCTGCATGTGCGTCGAAATGCTGCGCACACTGACGCAAAGTATGGACGCAGTTCTAACTAATAAATGTATAAAATTCATACATCATCAGCGTACGTTGTTCAAAAAAAGAATTCAAAAGCATGTGCGAGGTTCGATTATCCGATCCTCCCCAGTTGTTAGATCAATACCTACACTTTTGAAACGCCGAATCTGCCAGTGCTCCTAGTCTTCCTTTGCATGGCGCTCGAAGAAAACGTGTTGAAAGTGACGTACCTTTGTACAACGCGCTCGAACTTGCACGATCCATTTCCCAATTTGCGAACAGTCGCATAGGAACCACACCACCTTTATCCATTATTACTTGGACGTACAATAACACTAGCAGTAAGCAACTTCAGTACTCATTATGAACCAACTAAAATCTTAATGATAAGAACTTTAGCAGATACAAAAACCACTGAAAAGCGAGACCAAACGATGATCGCCTACATAAGATTACCATAATACGTTCACCACGCTAATGAGGAAGAAGAGTTGCAACTAAGAAATTTAGGTAAGTTATCGAAAAATCAAATTAGCTAGCAGCAGCTAATAAAATTCTGCCGCGTCATGACAACAGGCTTTCCAACGCACAACATGGCGTAAATAACGATTCTTGAGCACGCGATGTTAAACATCGAAGACTTTGCAGACCTATTCCATATTGATGTTGTGAAAACGTGCATATGCTTTTCCATAGTAACAGCTCATGGCCTTCAAACAGACCGTCACAAACCCTATCTCTTACAACCCCTGAGGCAGGCCTTGTCACTTCAACAAGAATAGGAGGGCTCGTCAGCAGCGGAACGTACATTTCGACAAATTATATTATTATTATAGTTGCGTTATATGAGTTCGGCTGCGAAATGGTTGGGCCTGTCCAGTAGATATATGAGCACATGCCCGTCAAGAGGCCGTCTCTGCCTTCTTATTGAAGCGATCTGCGACAAAAAGTGGTAGAAAACAGGTAATGCGAACAATATGATACATTCGTATCACTTGCTCGTTTCAACAGCTGGTGGAGAACGGGTACGGCACCGCGTCCAAACTCACTCCTCCTGACACAGGCCAACCGTTCCGATCGAACTATAGAGCTATTATACAGCAAGCTGCATCGAAAATTCACAAGGCGCCGCATGATAGAAATTACGGCCCCTGACAGCGCTGTTGCGTAGACGGCGCCTTCCCAATCGAAAAGCGCCGTCTAAGCCAACTGCATAAAAGCCAACGACCGAGACGTGCCAAAACACACGCCGGTTCCTAACAGAAATGGAGGGCCGCGAAAACGCTCAACATGCTGGCGTATGCCCAAAACGCTAGATCGTTGACCATAGTTTTCTAGTCGCTCAAAACGCTGGTGGACGCTGAAAATGCTGGTTTGATATCCATGCTTTCCTACTTGCTCAAAATGCTCACGCAAAGTATGAACGCAGCCTACGTACCGCACATGTATTGCTTGGGTCACAAACTGAATGAAGACGGCGGCAAGATCTACACGCGTATGGAGAGCTGCTCCGGTAATGGAAAGGAAATCGTAATCACCAGTTTAACAGCGCTAAGACTCCTGCACTATTTCAAATATAATAATAAACTCTAACCTTAAACGATGACGGAAATGGCCTGTTCTTGAATCTCCGCCTTCTTTGGATAAGAACCTGCAGGGTATTTCCTTTTCGCTTAACGAAGTGAGGATACTGAAATGTAAAGATGAGTAGAAATAAATTATGAATGTAAAGATGAGTAGAAATAAATTATGAATGTAAAGATGAGTAGAAATAAATTATGAATACACAGTATCTCAGTAAACTCCAAGTAGTGAAGAGCTGACCTGAATTGTAAAAGAAATATCGAGATCGAGATCAATTCGCCCATGTTGTGGAATTACTCCTATGTCGTTGCTTCGTAAACTTCTTTTATTGCCCTGGAATGGAACACTGCTGTGCCGAATACAAGGCCCACTATCGTAAAAGCTTGCATGGGGGCAGTGAGAAAGACACTTCATTCATGGAAGGGTACCACTAAAGTTACTAAGTACTAGAGGTACTAAAGGTAGGTACTTAAGTTTATATTGCACAGTGCAAGGCACATGGAAGACTCATGCTACAACAATATGTTCCTTTTGGAGCAGGCGCAAGCGCTCCCCCTCTGCCCCTACTGTCACGACAAGGTGAAACCAACAATCATCGCCGTCTATCAACAACGCCTACAGTAACCGCGTCAGTCTGGAACAGTACTTCTCTATCGATTTACTAATATCACTTGAGGGCAATTTTTAGAGAGGCGGTAGGGGCCAGCCGTTCAGCTCCGTACAACGTCGCTATGAGTTTCCTAGGGCTCGACTGATTTCCCATAACGCGATCCTACAGGCCAAACTGTGTGCCAGTGACCCTGGGAAAGCTCTGGGGTTCGCTATATGAAAGAATGTATTTATTGCCACTCCTCTGCAACGTTATGAACAGGGCTGTATTGACAATACCTCGAGCTTGGCTGTAATGACGATGGATTGAGTCTGCGTTGGCAAAGAATGCAGAACGACGCGATTCAGACTTAAGAAGCATACCCTAAAACAACAACGAAAATAGAACAACCAAAAAAAAATCAAAAGCCGGCTTTTTTTGGCAGAAATTAGACAGTTGGGGAGGTCAAACGGAGATGCCCAAATCGCTCGATCGATACCTACACTTTTTTAGGCGCCGAAAACGCTGGCGTGCGTATAAAGCACCCCAAACGGTGACGCAAAGTGTGCACACACTCGCACGAAAGCATTTCCATAGGCGACCTCCTGCGAAAATACAAAACTAGCTGCAACACAATAAGCGTTTTGAGTGGACGCTGTTGTACGCTCGAAACACTGAATACCGATTGATACCTACCCATACTTTCGTAGCTGCTTAAAACGCTAAAGAAATTAGACTTCCCCCACGATGCCGTATTGTCATCCAGGTCAATAAGAAGAGAATTCTTTTGTGTAGACCCCACGAATCCATATCCTGTAGGATTCTTCATGAAATTACTTGATGCTTAGGCAGCGTTCAGACTTCGCGACGGCAGAACTTCGGTCGCGCGTTCGACGCGATCGATGCGCATGCCTTCGACTGCATTGAACGCGTCGAATAACTCACCGAGAAAGAGTTCACCGGATTGATATGCCGCCGTCGCGAAAAGTATGGAAGCAGTTGGCCTTAGTATTCTCGGCTCGAATCTCGCAACCATGTTGCTAATCGACTATCTTTGCTTCCTCTCAAGAATACTTGCTTTCTTTCCAAGTCTAACAGCGATTTTCTCCCTGCCGTTACCTGAAAACAGAGAAACGATAACAATGAAGTAACTCAGTAAGACAGAAAATGAAAAACAAGGGATAAGACATGCTGTGACGCGATACCCGTTTGGGCAACAACGCGGATGATTGCTTCTCAGAAGATAAAAATGAAGAAATTCTTCTCCATTTTCAACAATGAAACTTCAGCGTTGAAAGTAAGAATTCACTATTTACAAGCAGACGAGCATTTTCACCCTCGAAACTAATTGCTGGAATGTCTGCAAAACGCAATCATTCGGGAAACCAAAACGGCACAATCATTTTGCAACGCAATGTCGCCATGGAAAGAATGTGACATCTGTGACATTTATAGCAATACCACACAAATGACAAGATGACATTAACCATAGCGGGCGAAGAAAAAAAAAAACATTATTATCAAGCTTATCCTGCAAGCTAACCAGAAACATAGTTCTCCGGAGAATATTTAACAGAGTCATTCGCACCAAAACGAGGAAACGGTAGTCGTATGTTGACGGGGGGGGGGGTCTTATGCGCCAAACGATTGAGAATAACATAAACGTTTTCAAAATAACAGTTTGTCTAAATTTTTCAAGGCAAGCATACAAAATAATATGTGCTCAAGCTCAACTGTTTTCATCTAAAGGCATACTCTGAATTCCAAAAAAAACATATCGAGTTGTGTGGCTTTTGAATAGAAAGGATGAAGATAAGCCATAAGGGATTGACAGAAAAAAGCTAGAAAAAAACCCCACCCGAAATGTCTCTTATAGAAAGAACCCTGTGGCTGACCCGACGCGACTTGCTCAGTGCCATAAGGCGAAGAGAAGGGGCGCAGTTGAACGAGTTGTCGCTTACGTTGCATGTCAGCAACTGCTCTATCTGAATCATTCACTCCCGACCATTCACGTAAGATATTTAGTAAGACGAGATAACAACTCCTACCACAAGAGATTCTAGACGATGGGCAGATTGTTGCCGTGGCCATTGGGTGGGACCGTGACCACGTCGCGAGCGGGGTCGCGCCTTCCTCTCGTATTTTTTAAATGAGAAAGTAATACACCCCCCAAATGTTGCGTGCAGGACTAGCATATCCAAAGAAGGTGCCAGATCATCACATGAACGCGGGTGTGCAGTTTGAAAACTTGCGACAGCAGGTCTTTCGAAAGCAGGCTCAGTAATCGCAACTGCCCAGTAAATTGACAGCCTCGTTGAAAGGGTGCATCCTTACCATGGTGGCCGAAACTTTGCCAGCGAAAGGGATAAATAAAGAAAGCTAAATGAAAATATGAGTGCGCAACGATGCAGGAGACAGATCTATATTTGAAAAAAAAGAAGAACAATGAGGGGCGCAAACGAACCTGTTGAAGACTGCTTTTCGTTGCTATCCGACGACCACAACGTTATTTCTCGCAGTCCCCCATGCTGCAGCAGTTGAGTTAAATTCACCATACCGACAGCGATTGTCTGAAAACGATTTCATGCTACGGGCTTCTTAGCGCGATACCAAGCATATTCATATATCACGCAAAACACTAAAAAAGACAAACATATTTATTAGCGAATCAGCGTCACTTGCAACGTAAACAACCAGCCTGGCTTAGCATAATTTGCAAATATACCCTGCTCGAACTTAGAAGATATAGAATAGCAGCAAACTAATCGTTTAAATACCTCTAAACAGAGGGGACAGTTCGCCGACGGGGAGAGGAGCATTCTTGCCACATTATGCTCGCTCCATAGCGTGGTCGCAGCCACCATCTAGAGGGTCTTTTCTTGAGTTGACAGGTTTTACTATGGTATGGTGGCACTTCGAGCTTGCTCCAGCTTCACAAGAGTTTAGTCTTA
The DNA here is from genome assembly GCA_036418165.1 of Cooperia oncophora. Taxonomy (NCBI): domain Eukaryota; kingdom Metazoa; phylum Nematoda; class Chromadorea; order Rhabditida; family Trichostrongylidae; genus Cooperia; species Cooperia oncophora. The sequence continues at coordinate 15,887 of MU913596.1, read as the reverse complement.
CCAGTGAGATTTGTAAACCGGAACCAGTTGGGCAGCGAAAGTGCAAAATGCCCCCCCCCCCTCGTCGCCAAACTGCGCCAGCTAATACAAGATTGAAAATTGAATTTGACTTCGTGTGGACTCCATATTCCTTTATTTTTTCGTACCCTTTCATAATAGCAGGAGTCGAGTTTACAAAAATTGATAAATACCAGGATACAGGAAGAGAGATCTGCGTTTAATTTCTCTGCGTTAGCGTTAAGTGAATTACGGCATGCGTTCTACCAGCATCTTCAAGCGAACGCCATAAAAGCTCGCGCTTTGAGGTTTCCAAGAGAGACCGACATGAGAAGTGTATGGTATGGGGGCCCCGATCTCAGCGGCGCCACACGACATCACATCGTTTTGGGCGACTAGAAAACTATGAACAGCGCGATTGCTAGACAGTGGAACAGTGTTGTCAAGGTTTCCAGGAAAAGTTTTACTGAATGGTATCAAATATATGCGGACTAGTTTTTGTCCAACAATGACTCATTCATAGACAATAAAATCTTATGGGTTCGCCGGTAACGGGCCACAGAACACTATCCAAATCCAGACGCTGTTGACTACTGATAACTAAAGTAGAATGTTTCGGCTTCAAAGTCCAGCGCAATCCCTTTACTCATTCTCTGAAGCACTCTGACTCGTCTCGTCTCCGTAACTACGGCTAAAGAAACCTTCAATAGCGAAAAAGAAAGCAGATAAAAGAGACTGGCCCATTTCACTCCGTCACACCTGCCAACGGACGTCCTGCTGTTGGAGAAGAGTTTTGAAGAAACTACGCCCAATAACTTCCTCCTCTGGTACGACCGTCTTCTCCATCTTACCTACCATCTTTCACTTTTCTCCTCAACTCTTCTTCAGAGTTTCTGCAGGTGCAGGTTTCCTCCAAAGAAATGCTGTCTAGCGAAAAGGAAGGAGCGGAAGATTTTTTGTGGTCATGCGCGAAGTGCTCGCTACACTAACCCCCCTGCACACAGCAGAGCTCTTTGGAAGCCCCGTCCCAGATAGCCACGCCCTCACTTGCCTCGAACACGATTTACACCTACATTACATACATTGCACTTTAAAATTTCTATGAACACAAGTCTTTCACCATTTCACTATATCACATATATACACTGCTCTACGGGCGTTCATATGATGATACACTTGACTCCGCCTCCAGCAACTCCGCCCATTTATTCGAAGTTTTGCTGGAAATTTTGCCGCACTAAAGCGTGAAACGAGAAGGAAAAAGGAAGTCAACAACCGCAAACATTTCCTTCAGAAGCAAACGCAACCCTCTCCTTCCAGCGACCGAGTACGGCACTCCTCGCAGCAGCTCCCCAATGCACGACGTGCCCTGACACCTGCACTCCCTCCCCAGGTCGGTTTCTCGGTTCTTTGCCAGGATTAAGATCAAGTCGCTGAGTCATTTTTTTGCAGAACAAATGAAGCGAACAAATTTGACTATACGAGCGCAAATTCGAAATGAGGAATATGTGATTTTTAGAAAAGAGGCATTGATTTTTGCATAGTGTGAAATAAATGGAAGAAAAGCGGTTTGAATCGAAAAAATATTTGAGTTTTTAATGAAATCCATGCGGTCTTGTTCGACGCGGATGATGGGACGTGTCAGTGAGGCAGGGTTTGGCAAGCCGCTAGCCCGTCCTTCGACTGTTGTTGAAGCGAATACGAGACAACAGGTGGTTTTAAAAAGAGTGATACGAACAACATGATACAGTCTCGGCGCTTGCCGAAAGAAAAAAAAGGAACGGGTTGGCGCCGTGCCAAACCTATCCTCCGCATCTAGACGCAGAATCCATTTTGAATCTTTGCTAAGACCAGTCAAACGTTATACCTTACAGCAACAAACTTTAACGCCTCATTAAAATCTTCTGTTCCCCAGAAACAGCTCAATTACAAGCGTTTGCGACGCTGGATGTTTACCAAAAGCCGCATCAGAGACCAATTCAAGTTGCTCCCTCAGGGAAAGGATTCCCTCTTACTAGCATTAATTAAATCCCTCTGTGACAGTAGTATGAAAGATTAATCTTCAAGTGACATAGGCGTAAACAACTAAATGTCAAAACACGCACCTCCCAGCACTCCTCGCGCTACTGGGTTCATTGACGTCACTGTCAACAGGTGCATCCTCATAATCACTATAGGAATCCTCCTAAACATTCCATGGATACTATGGCTACCACAGTAAACATACTTTGGAAACAACTGTTGGAAGACGTAACACTCACTTCACTGAGGTCTCCTTCCAGTGCGCCGTGCTTTTTCCGATCCCGTTCTAGGTCGATTTCAAGTGGCTGAGACTGGCAGGCGGCCAAACAGAGTCGACCTACACTTTGCACTAAATGATCACAGTCAGTACAAAGATTAAAACATCTGTACTTGTCAGCACAAAATAACACAAACAGTTGGAACTCTAATAAAGTAGAGTTCGACCCCAAGGATAAAAGGAAAGGATAAACTTCAAAATCCCAGAATAGAGACTAATGGTGCTAAAGGCAACAACAGCAGATGGAAGCCAAAAATACTGGCCACCCGGGATCCAACAGAAGAGATGTTAGAAAAACATGCCTCCAGCAAAATATCTACTTAAGCGGATTTGGTTTGCACGCATACACTGCGTCACGAAGTGATAATGTCACACATGAAATCCGAAAAACTGGTTTTTTTTGGAAGGATAAAAGGCTAAACCCCCGCCATTGATCAATCCCTCCCCAGGCATTTTACTTTTATTCAGAATCGTACTGAATATTGAGCAACATGTTTCCTATACAATGACTTGTGGAGGCCAGCCGATATACAATTTAGTATTTTTACTCTTCCATACGAGTCTGACACCAGTTTGCCATCCCCAGAGGTTAGAAGGCTTGGTTGGCCTGGCTGGGAGCCGATCCGATGTTTGACCACGGGACCGCGCGTGTACATAAAAAGCACGCCACTGCTACACCACATCCGCCTTTTTTTGTCCCAATTTTGCAGACAACTTCAGTTCAGTCTCCCAAAGGAAAATGTGATGCAAAGGTGAACTTGTTACGTCAACAGGAAGTTCTAGCTTGAAAAGGCAAAAGAATTCCCTCTTTCTTGTCTGAATAACGTCGCTTCGCCGTTGTTTCAGAATGATAACGCCACCGGATGTTCCCCTATTGTTGTTCATTACTGTCTGATTAGATTTTTTTCATTGTTCTAAGTTCTGTAGTTACAGGTTACTGCAAAATGAAAATGGTGTAGGACTTGGAAAAGGCAAATGTCTACGAAAAAAGCAAGGATAGTCGGATTGCTGATTAGCACAAGATTGAGCAGAATAACCCAGTCGTGTGAATCCTGCCACTGAATCTGCAAGTTATGGAAATAGTGAGTAGCGCTAAAGGCTTTCCTTTTTATTTCTTAGCAAGATGAGAATTCTCCTATCTAATCTTTTGGAAAAAAAAGCCGTTTTGAAAGGGTAAACACCCCAGTTTCGAAATGCTCCCGATTCATGCTGTATGGAGCGGGGTACTGGTACTTAGAGAATAAAGGAAGCAAAGAGTCGGAGAATCCGCAAAAAGGAAATTATAAGTATGGTTAGAAAATCGGACAATTAGAGAATCAAAGATCACTCGACAGGTTTCAAATTTTCTTCGTGGATTATCCGGCCCTTGTTTTGACGGTGTCGAAAGGCAAGGATAAAGGATTGACGATAACTCCGCCATTAATCAATCCTTTGTGGGATGCGGCACGCATTCTACTTCCATTCAGAATCGTAGTGGCTTATTGAATGCGATGTGGCCTATACAATGACTTGCGGGGCCAGCCGATGTACAAGTCAGTGTTTATCCTCCCAGACGAATCTGGTACCAATTTACCGTCCCCGGAGGGTAGAAGGCTTGGTTGGCCTGGGCGGGAGTCTACCCGGGATTTGACCCCGGTCTGCGCGCGTTGCAAGCGTGCCACTCGCCATTAAATCACCACCGGTTCGCTGCATAAGAAGACGGCGCCTAATATCGAAGTTGCAAGTATGTGGAAGTTTGTGAGTTGAAGATCTTTTTTCAGCTGTCAACAGAAAAGATTTCAGGAAAATACAAAATAAAACATTTGCGAAACATGTTGTAGAACGTAGCATAATAAAGTCAAAGACGTAAGCTCACCACAAAATTAAAAGATCTGAAAATGGACGTTTAGTGGCATCACTTACACGATCATAAATCGCCGGTAGTACCTCCTTCGATCGCGTGAAGTAAGGACGTAGACCAGGCCGTGGGTTGCTGCCTATTGATATCTCGTCTGCTGCCATTTCCGGTCCTAAAGTTACACACTAGGCCATTTACGAGGAAAAACATCCCCATGCGACGGCAATAACACGCCAATCAAAAACAAGTCAGCGAATGTTACCATCACCGGAAAGGGTTACGACCGATTTCTGAACACGGAGTTTGAAGAAAACCGAGCTCACTTCCCGACAGATTGTCAGATTTTACCGATGAAGAAATTACATCCTATAGGAAAACATTGACGCATGGAAACAAAAGATCTTTCTCTGAAGGATTCAAAGCTACTCCGAAATTGGAAAATTAGGACCAGCGTCCAACAAGAACTAGTGGAAAACGGAACAAACATGTCACGCGAGTTGCGGACCTACTTATAGCTACTTAACGGATAAAGGATAAAGTCTTCGCCGTTAATCAATCCCTTTGTGGGATGCGGCACGCATTCTACTTCCATTCAGAATCGTAGTGGCTTATTGAATGCGATGTGGCCTATACAATGACTTGCGGAGGCCAGCCGATGTACAAGTCAACGACTCTGCAGCCAATATGCCATCCCCGGAGTGTAAAAGGCCTGAGCGATAGTCGATCCGGGATCCGACACCCGAAGCGTGCGCATGTTGAGCGTGCCACATGCCACTACACCACCTCCGCCTCCATTTATGAGTAAGGCAGAATACCCCTCGTTGCAAACATTTATTGGTAAGGGGATCAAATGAGAGCAAAACAAAAGTTAATAATGTATTACCTGAATCGCTCATATTTTCCAATTCCTCAAAGAGATCTTGTAGTTCCTTTTCTGTCGGTACCATTACAGCAGAGTCTGATCTTGACGGAATGCCCTTAACTGTGCTAGATCATTGAAAAATTAGGTGAGGATATTGCGAAAATCCTATTCTCTTTATTTTATTTATTTCTTTATTTCACCTCTATTACTTACACACGATGTTTATTCAATGGTTTCGAAACCACCGTTACCTATGACCCACTGCCTACGCATGGGAAGCAGGTACTCAACCCTATGAGATGTGATAACTCCGGTTGCAAAGCAGCTGATGTTGGCTTTCTAATCTTGTGTTGAATAACGTGAGATAGTTAACTAACCTACGACTCGTATTCCCCATCATATTTTCATCTAGCACGTCTCCCAACATCCTAGCACTTTTTACCGGCTTTTCAAAAAAATGAAGGATCTCCACTCAGAGACGATCAAGAGATTCGTAAACTGCCGCTTCGTCGGGCGTGGGAATGGGCGCGTCGTTTCTTTAACCACCGTTTCGAATGGAGCTTCATTTCATCTGATTTCATGTGGACAAGGAAATGATACACATTTATGTCTAGTTTTGGTCATACATTGTCTACAGATGTCAACAAACATTTGCTGATTTCTGTTGTTAGAATAGTCGTTTTATGTTAGTTCTGCAGCGCGCCAGCCGGAGAAATGTAGGAAATCTCTCATCCTGTCACGATCTACTTACATTCAGATCAAAGGGCCTTTGGAATGCTGTGCCCATGCAAAGAATTGCCAGGCCAGCCGTTGCAGACGGGGGTCTTATGCTTCCGGACAGTCTGACACCAACTGACGACCCCGGAGGACAGAAGGCTTTGTTGGCCGGGGATACAGAATGTGTCCCTTAGCCTGCGCACGTGGTAAGCTTGCTAGTTGCCACTACACCTAAGCCTCACAAGCCTTCATATTCAGATAAATAACCAAAAAGGCTAGCCTAACTGACTCTCTCATAGACATCAGGTTGAATTTTCATATGTTCTTCAAGGGGAAGGAACTCAAAAAGTTCAACGAGAAATAGGAGAAGCAGCAGGGCAAGTAACGAACAAATCAGTTAGTTACCCAGCAGAGAGAAAAAGCTGTCATAAAGGATGTGACAGCATGCTTACAAGTTGCTAACAATAAGTACTATTATCTATCGCTCGATTAGAAGACTCTACCTTCCAGTCTGATTCCAAGTACAAGAAATAGGGGAATGTAGGAACCTTAAAAAAACGTTTAAAATCAAACGCACCTCTTCATCTGGAACTTTGAACTTCTTCAAAAGAGTGACGAATCGCTGTCTAATGTTATTCTTCCGAGTTGCACGCGACGTCTTGTGATTCATTTGAACGGTACGCCCTCTGCAACAGGTCACTGTTATGAAGTCAGTTGAGTTAACTCAGTCAAAGATATATTCTGAGAGCCTGACGTATCAGCGTAAAGTGAAACCCATTTCACAAATTTTTAGTTAAGAAGCGACTAGGAATAACCACGGATATTCGCGGAAAAGGAGACATCCCGGCATATAACAACCTTGGTGGAAAACATGACGAAATTCGAAAAGTTTTACTGAATGGTATCAAATATATGCGGACTAGTTTTTGTCCAACGGTGACTCA
>MU913595.1:15113-27390 GCA_036418165.1 Cooperia oncophora | reverse complement strand
GTCGTTTCTCTCCTTTCATCTAACCTGTTTAACCCGTAAAGCAGTTTGCGGACGGACAGACATACCGACAAACCGACACACAGAGTTAGTGGTTTATAGAATGTAAGGATCACGCACAGGAGCACAAGGAGATGGAAATCCGATAAATGCAAACAATGAAACATGGCTGCGGAAATCGTTGAAGTAACTTCGGTACTACTTTTCTCCATGCACTTTTTTTGACTTTATTTTGCTCTCTTTTCGATACATAGTGAAGGAACACCTCATAAACTATGCACTCTCAAAGTTACAGCTACAACAGAGCCCAATAAGACGGTTAAAATCGCCCTTTCTTGTCAAATGTTTTCACTCATTTTTGACCTTCCCAGAAATGCATAGCAAAAACGAAACCCATTTTTGTGACCCTTATATGGACCCCTACAACATGCAACAAACCATTTCCAAAAAGCGCGCCATGACCTGAAAGACCTCCCTTGTCAACTCAATGGCTATTTGTGCCAGTGCCTCCGCACACTCACGTGTTCAACACGATGAGCCGCTTACGGGAAGGATGGTAGGTCGAAGTGGCCATTTGAAATGAAATGTATACCGGCTGAAAGGTCTTCGGACGGGAATTACGAAACCGTCTTCCATATCTGCTGCGGACCTCCCAGAAAGAAGTTACGGAGCTTTTTTGGGGGAGAATACACTACAAATTGGCGGCGTAAGGCTGACGAGATCGTGGCAGCATGGCCGAGTGGATACGTCGTAGGAGCTCACGGATGCGTGGTCGAGGGTTTGGATCCTTGGTGCGTGTGCTCTTTTTTTTTTTTCTTTTTTTTTTTATCCGGTGGTTTTTTTTTTTGTTTTATTTATTTTTTTTTTTTTTTCTTTTTTTTTTTTGCATTTTCTTCGAAGTGGTCCCTGTGCACTTCAAAGCTATTTTGCATAATACTTGTCCCTGATAATGTCGTTATGTAATGATTCTGAACTGATGGAGCCATTGCGAACCATTCCATAGAGATCACTTCTGGCTGTTGTCTTCTTCTTTCTTTGATTTGAAAAGCATACACAACAAAAGTGCATTCCAAAGGAAGATTTTGCCTTCAAATGACTTTATTCTCCAAACGACATGACTGGAAAACGAATCCATACGCACGAAGGTTGTGCACGAAGAGTGAGTATAGTGGGAAAATGCTTCCATATGAAGTGGCGTTTGCTGTGACAAGCATGCTGAAGATCGCGATGCAAGAGCTTCATTTACCACTCACATAATGTTGAATTATGTCTATCTCAAAGTGTTTTCGTATCTGCTGGAAGTTTTCGGCTCGTATGACAATCTCTTCAGCCGGAGGTGATCTCCATGAAATCGTTCGCAATGGCTCCATCAGTTCAGAAACACACGTCACGACATTATCAGGCACCAGAGTTATACAAAATAGCTTTGAAGTGCACAGGGGCCACTTTCGAAAAAATGCAAAAGCGCACACGCATCAAGGATCCAAACCCTCGACCACGCATCCGTGAGCCCTACGACGTATCCACTCGGCCATGCTGCCACGATCTCGTCAGCCTTACGCCGCCAATTTGTAGTGTATTCTCCCCCTAAAAAGCTCCGTAACTTCTTTCTGGGAGGTCCGCAGCAGATATGGAAGACGGTTTCGTAATTCCCGTCCGAAGACCTTTCAGCCGGTATACATTTCATTTCAAATGGCCACTTCGACCTACCATCCTTCCCTTGTTAGCCGATATCAGCAGAGAACCGCAAGGCGGAAGGCTTTTACAAGTTTCAAAGCTGCTATTGTTTGATAACTGCTGTTTAACGCCGCAGTGCGCGATACGAAAGTTATCAAGAATGCTGAGTTATGGGCAAAAGTCGGACCACGGGCGGGGACTCAAACCCGCATTGCTTTCCGTGTGGTCGCGTTCCCCGGTGGAGTAGCGAACGCCAGCGGAAAAAAGTTTGAATGGTAGCGAAGTGCAGCATCTACCTGCCAGATGCTGCAACCACGAATGGTTTCGGAGTGCGCGCAAATCTCGAAGGGTGTGCCAAGAGAATCGAATTTCGCCGCGCCAGCGGGCGTCGCGTGTTGCGCCCGAGAATGGCGACATTTTAGGTGGTGTTTGTCGAAGTAGACAATGTATGATCAAACATAGACAGTGTTTAACATGTCCTTGTCTACAATCGTCATCAGTGCAGTTGATTATTCGGTCGTAGCGCGGCTCGGCGCGCGCGCTGATCAGCTGTTTCCAGCCTGGTCTAGCAATTTTTTCCTTAATTTTCACTGTATTTTCTATTTTTTTTCGAGTTATTTGAGCTGTGAATTATTTTTGTCTTTATGAGGTATGTTAATACTGGATTCTTCTTTTTTGTTCCCGTCATGAAGTGATTTTGCGATTTTTTAGGTATTTGTCTAATTGTTTGTTTAATTGTTCGATTGTTCGCGAAAATTAGAGAAATCTCAATCATAATTCACCTTGTGAAGACAAGAAACAACCAACGTGAAGAAAAGCAGCCAAAAACAGTGCAAAGTAAAAAGCATTCTTCATTTTTCTTCATTCTTCATTCTTCATCTTTCGTGATCTGTCTGCACGCGGTGCGGCTGTGTTTCGCAATCCCTCGGATCGTCGTCTGAAATATCTGTTTTATCTGCTTCTGTGTTATTCCATCCGTCGGAGTCTTCCTGTTTACTGCTATTCCTTCTAATGAAATCAGTTTTTCGCCTGTACCCTTGTCATTTCTAACTGATTATACTCTTCGCCACCTACACAGGTTGTGTTGCGGTCTTTTTTATCGATCGTCCTCTGCACGGGAAAGGGCAGGCTTTGATCTCAGTGGCAAAGATCTATCGTTCTTGTGTTGATTGCAACCTGTAACGGTGCATTGGATTTCTCTTTTTGGATCTCAATTCTTCTATGGTTACCCCTTCTACTGTGATTCAGGGTGTAAAGAGGTCCTGGGACGGATTCGCTGAGTGCGCTCTGCAACGCTGTTGATCTCCTGATCAATGATCATCAAATTCCGGCACACCTCGAGACTATTCTTGGCCATCTTCTGGAAAGGGTTCCGTCGTCGAGCAGCTCGTTGAAAGGAATCGGGAACTTGAGCAACACCTCAGTGAGGAAATTGCTGGAAAGCATCGTCTTCTTAAGGAAGTTGAATCTTTGAAACAATCACTCAATACTAGTGAGTCCAATTCTGCCCTTTCGTTAATTGTTTCTGATTCTAGTAAAGCGTTCCTTTTCACTGTTGTGAGCAAAGAGAAATGTTACGTTGTGTAGTGGTATCCGGAATATAAGAAAGTAAGGATACCTTGTTATCTCAACCGTACATCTCACGATTTCAACTGTGCCCGACGATTGTTTTCATTCTTATCGAATGATTGCTCTGCAATCACTTTTTACAGACTAGGTAAGCCAAGTGAAAGGTATCCTCGCCTGATCAAAATTGTTCTTCCTAATACTTATTTTAAACGTGTAATTCTTGATAGGGCTCCGAGGCTGAGAACCTTCCAGGTTCCGGGAATATACATTCGTCCATCGCTCCCGAAATCTGAGAGGGATCGTCTCCGAGCCTTGCGCTTGGAAAGGAAGAAATCTGGTAATCCGTCGCCCAATGCCGTTGCTGTCGGACGCTATTGCTGCCTCATCTCCTACGAATGGTTCCTCTCAGTCTCCAATTAATGTTAGGCTAAGTTCGCAAAACAACCAACTGTTCCTATGCGTGAGATTTGTCTTGTAACAAATATCCGCTCTCTGTCCAAGAATGCTGGCGCCTTGGCTTACTCGCTGGCCAAGTTTGAGTTCGGGGTTGTTGCTATTTCTGAAACTTGGTTAAATTCGAATTTGGTCGAGACTCTATTAGGTGACCTCCGTTCTAGCTATTCTATAATTAGATGTGACAGGAACAGAAAAAAGGGGGTGGCGTAGCATTCCTAATCGATATTTTAGCTGTCGATCTCTTTACTTCCATTTTCTCCTAGCGATTGATTTTGTGCTACAGAGCTCCCAAATGTAGCTCTGATAAGACTGAACAATTGACCAAATGTATCAGTTCTGCGGGCCACGCCTTATAGGCGTTCACAGTAGTATTATACGGTGTACTGAAGCTTTTCTAACCGGTCGCACATTTCAAGTTAGAATTAATGACAGTTAGACACGCCACTATTTGGGTCCCGCAGGATGGGGCTTTGTCCCCTGTTCTTTTCAATATTTACACATTCGATCTACCCTTGTTGGTCCAAAGCGAGGGTGTTATTTGTCAGATGTTTGCCGATGACATCAAGATCTACAGGGCAGTTACATCTTCACATGACTGCTCTGCTATTCAAAAGGCCGTTGATATTGTTTATGCTTGGTCTGTCAGATGGAGTCTGCCTATCTGTTGTGAGAAAACCAAAACAATGTATCTTGGTAGAAACAATCCCAAGAATAAGTATTTTATTTCACGATCCCCTATCGGGAAGTTTCTGAAATAAAGGACCTTGGATTTACTGTTAACCGCAATCTCAGCTTCGACTCCCATTGCCTTAAAATTGCTGCTAAGGCTGAGCAAAGACTATTAGGTCATCCCATTCAAAAGTGCCGACACATATAGAGGAATGGCAGAAAAGCAAAGGGGATAGAGCAGCGGGCTACTATACCATTTGGAGGCTAGTACCTTTAGCTGTGTATCTGTGAAATTTGGCGAACCTACCCACAGAAGAAGTTCTCGAGAAATTGAAAAGAAGCCCGAGTGGTGAAAATCGGCGCCCGATTTCAAATCAGACGTCATAAAAGGGAAGCCGGACCAGTAGATGAGTGTAGTGGTGTTCTCGAAATACAAGGTGGAAGTTTGGTTCAGGAGCCCGTACAAGGAAGAAAGGAAAAAATTTGTTGTGGATGGTCCCATAATGTTCATCCTGCACAAGAAAAAGGGTGGATGAAGTCAAGCGCTGAATGTCTGATCACAGAGCCTGGACCTTTGTCGAGCTTCCCCGCGAGACTGACATCCCTGCTGCAACTGCTGCCCGAGTTATGTCCGATAAACTGAGGATGGTCAAGAGGGTGTGCGCATGGGTACCTAATTTTCTTGTAGAAGCACGAACGCAGTACCGATTCTGTGCCTCTAGCAGTAATGTTCTCCGCATAAGATGTCATTCCTAACTCCAAGACATCTACTCCTATTATTTCGTAAGGTTTCGATGTTATGATCGGCTTCAGCGGTGGTACCATCTTTTCCCTAGGGTTGTGCACAAAGCATTTTTGACATGCGCTCGACCACCTGTAAATGTCTTGGACCATCCCAGGCCAGTATACTTGCTTGGACAGCCCTTTCACCAGCTTTCTGGCATTGAAATGGACCAGCAACACGCCACTGTGAGCCTCTTCGAAAATTTCGTATCGATGTTGCTTCGGTACTACCAAGAACTGATGCACCATTCTCTAGGAATTTTTTCAATTCACCATTTTCTAGCGCAAACTCCGCGACTCTTATCGGTCGCCTCTCACCTGTGAGTCTCACTTCTTGGTCCCATTCTCCTTTTTCTACTAATCGAGTCACTTCGCCCAACTGTGGGTCTTGCCTCAACTCTTTCAGCCATTGCGATTCTTCTCTTGCTGTGACCGAGTTGACAACCGCTTCGTTCAACCCTGCTAAGGACTCTGATGCAACTGGTGTTAGATATACCTCTACTGAGGGCATCCGCTACCACATTCTTCCCTTGAATGCTGAATTTCAAGGTTGTACCTCTGTAGCAGAGGACCATCTTAATACCCTTCCCAAAGCGTTGCTGCGCTTAAATAACGCTGTCAGCGGCTGGTGATCCGTTATTACAACCGTTGGAAGGCCATAAATGAACATGTGAAACCTCCTAACCGCAAAAACAACCGCCAGCGCCTCTAGGTCCGTTATGTGGTACCTCCGCTCCGCTTTGCTCAGGCTCTTTGACGCGAAAAAGATGGGATGCATCTGCTTATCCTCTCCTTCCTGGGACAACACCGCGCCTAGCCCACATGTCGAGGCGTCTGTGCAGATGAATACGGTCTACTACCATCTCGCGCTGCTTCAATGTCTGGCTGCTTTAACACTGGAGCTGTAGTTATTATTTTTTCATTCTACTAAATGCCTCTTCGTGCTCTTTTGCCAAGTCCACTTGCACTTTGATGACGTCAGATTAAAAAGACATCCTGCTTGTTTGGAGAACCCCAAACAGAATTTTCTGTAAAAAGAAGCCATTCCGAGAAAAGTTCGCAAGCTCTTTCACGCTTTTTGGGGTCGGGTAATCACGAATTGCTGACACTTTCTCGGGATCCATGTGCACTCCCTCGGCATCTATAATGTGACCCAAAAGGACACTCTTCTTTTCAGTAGATGACACTTCTGAGCTTTCAGTCGTAACCCTGCCTTTTCCATCCGCGAGAAGACTTCCGCTAATAGTTCCAGATGCCGCTCTTTTGTTGTCGTGCACACCATTATGTCGTCTATATAACAGAAGACCTCCGACCCAAGCAAGTCTCCTAAGACAGATTCCATTGATCTTTGAAGAACTGGGAAACTGCTTAAAGCAAACGGTGTGACTCTGAATTGGAACAACCCTTCCGGAGTTGCAAAAGCGGATTTTTCATTAGCTTCATCTGCCAAGGGAATCTGCCAGTACCCACTACACAAATCCAAGTAGAAAAGAACTGTTTCACCCGAGAGGCTCTGAAGAACAGCCTCCATATTCGGTAGAGGGTACGCATCTAACTTGATCCTTTTGTTCAATTCCCTGTAGTCAACGCACAACCGAATGGACCCGTCTTTCTTTTCCACGAGCACAATGGGGAACGCCCAGTCGGACTTACTTGGTTCTATCACATTCCTCTCAACCAGATCCATTAGTAGCTCTTCCAATTTGGGCCTTACCCCCAACGGCACTGGTCTCGCCTTCATTGGCGGAGAATCTCCCGTATCAATAGTCATTTTCACAACATCTGTTTGAGTAAGCTCACTATCAGAAACTGAAAAGGCCTCAGCATACTTTTCAGCAATTCCTGGATATCTCCATCCATGCTCTCAGATTCCGTAGTAGTAGATCGATGGAGCGTAGGATAGGGGAAGAGTTAAGCTTCGAGCTACAGTAATTACCATCAAGGAGGATATAAAAGTGACCATGAGATCTAGGGGTCTATAGTGCCGTGCAATGTGTAGATTGGATAGGACATCCATGAAAATATGAATCAGTTCCAACCCCTCACATATGTAATGCCCATAATGCCCACGCGATCCTCTCCTCCTTTACGGTCATGTCGCTCTGATCTGGCTGCCCGTCACACCCAGCCTTTGTAGCACATAAGCAGAACGCACTTACAACAGCGGTAAGTGTTTTCAGCGGCCTACTTTATATGATGCACTTCACGAAGAGTAAGCACTAGTTATGCTTTGGGCTCATGCTCGAAACATCATCAACGGAGACTTTGCGGATGGAGTTCAATTTTATACTTTGAGGTGACTGAAAGCGTGCAGTGAGGAGGAAGAAAGTCTGCACTAATGTAATGGTTCGTGACACAATATGGGTGCACACATTAGGGACATAGAATATAGACTTGGTCGATGTCAAAAGCGACGGATCACACGGATGGTCCTAACCGTAAGCAGTATGGAGTGAATACTCAGCTCCTTTTTTGGTGGAGTTGTGGTAGACGTGTATTGCTACAGTTTCCAAGAGCAAATGTCGTGATACCATACTCTTACAAGGGAGGTCTTTCAGGTCGTGGCGCGCTTTTTAAAAATGGTTTGTTGTAGGGGTCCATACAAGGATCACAAAAATGGGTTTCATTTTTGCTATGCGTTTCTGGGGAGGTCAAAAACTGAGTGAAAACAATTTGACAAGAAAGGGCGATTTTAACCGTCTTATTGGGCTCTGTTGTAGCTGTAACTTTGAGAGTGCATAGTTTATGAGGTGTTCCTTCACTATGTATCGAAAAGAGAGCAAAATAAAGTCAAAAAGAAAGTGCATGGAGAAAAGTAGTACCGAAGTTACTTCAACGACTCCCGCAACCAGTGTTTCGTGGTCGGCGGATGGCGGAGTGGATAGTGCGGTCGGCTCTTACGGAGAAGGTTTGCGGATCGGATCCTCTTGGCGCCGGATTTTTTGCATTTTTCGGATACTTTATGCGTTTTTCGGATTTCTCTCCTTGTGTTCCTGCGTGCGTGATGATGTATATAACATGGATATATGCCATTTAAGACCTCATTCTATACACTCATAGTTCACGAGTCGACCCTACTTAACTATTGCGCTCTCGAAACATTACTGAGGAAACTCTTGCTGAAAGTTGGGCTCCGGGGATGACTGGATACCCTACTCACGAGTACGACACTCATTTTGACCACGGCGCAGCCTATCGCCGATTTGCTGCAAGAGCATTCTTGCACTGAATGTTGTCAACCCGCGCGCATGGGCTGTTAAGCGCTCAGCTCGAGGAGAAAATTTTCGCTGAAAGTCTGTATATAGAGGTTATTGACGGCCCTGATCACGGTTCTGACCTTTATAACTGGCGCCTAGGTCATTTGGCGCCAACATGGCTCTGAATACCCCCCCCTAACTGCGGGTTGGGATGCTGCGAGAATCACTTGAGAAACTACAATGCTGCCTCACTGTGTGCCAAATAAAGTACTTTTTTCACCTTGACTTGTATTGTTTTCGATGCAGTGTCGACGAAGGTCTCATTTGCTGTGCATACTCAACATTAGAGATAGAAAAGCCTCGAAAAATGGTTCAAAATCGCTTTTCCCCAGCAAACTTTTCACCCATTTTTTGACCTCCCAGAAGCGCATAGCAAAAACGAAACCCATTTTTGTGATCCTTATATGGACCCCTACAACATGCAACAAACCATTTCTGAAAAGCGCGCCACGACCTGAAAGACCTCCCTTGTTAGAGTGCACGCATCTTGAATGTGAGAGCTGGTTAGCCGATGTCGGCGAGTCCGCGCTCTGGAAGTTATCACAAAATTGCTAAGTTAGCGCAGGAGTTTAAGTGAGACTAAGTGAGCGCAGGAGTCCAAGTGAGACTCTAAGCAGCATCCCACGCTTCCTGACCGTTGCGCTATCCGCTGTGCCACGGCTAGCACCTCAACTCAGTGGCTAACTTGCAACATCTCTTAGGAGGAAAGTGCAGGTCGAGTCCATCTAGGGGTTAAGAATATAGCTCATAATTCAGCGTTCTCCCAGTAAGTTCCAGCTATATTGCCCGCAGCTAATTCTCCAATGAAGCACAGTCCGTAGAGAAAAAATACGGCGATTACCATCAGGGTACATCATTAGTTGAGAATTTCCGTACGACCCCCCACCCCTCCCCAAAACGTGGCTTAAAGGCAGTTGGCACGATGATTTGGTGCTCGGCCTAAAATGCTAGTAGGGCGCTATATAGTGGGGAAATGGCGAAAGAACGGAGTGAAACGGTCAAAATCCTGCGAAGAAAGAGCCTCCGTTCTCAATGACTTGAAATCGATTTTGGACGAGTTTCCCGTAGGCATCTTGCCAATAATATCCATGCAGCATCACGGCCGCTTCATACCAATCCCTTCGCTTCATAATTTGCTTAGCAAATGAATCAATTAGAGCGTCTGGAACAGTCGTCCATTTGTGGGCGGGCGGGCGTGGCGGGCGTTTGGGACGTAAAGTTGTGGCTTGATAGGGCCCTTATAAGGGCACCTTCCCTGGAAAAGGCATTATGCAGCGCCTGCTCAGGGTCGCGGAATTCCGTCCTGCCAGGCGTATTAGTCCTGCTCGTCTTGGAGGATTTCGTGCCAACTGCCTCTAAGCGACACTAGTTCTCACCTCATGGAGCTGTCGTGTGGAGTGGGGCAGTGATATAAGAAATGTTGTGAAACGAGATAAATCGCCAGGACAAACGATTCCCTCCCTTTCGAACTCCCATCTTACCTACATTCTTGACTTCAAGACAATGTCCTGACACCGCTATCTACCGAGCATTTTCCTTCAGAGTTGCAGGACCATCTCGTGCGCTCGTCGCAGAACATAGTAACATATGAATTTTGCAAGCTCCCAAGTCGTTGTACCTTCCCTGGATGCTTTTTCTTCAAACAATAGCTACTTCCAAGGGCAGGATGTGCTTTGGAGCTGCTAATTTCACAATGGCCGCAGTTGGGTTGCTGCGAATGCATCCTTCTCGGATTAAATGGGATTCCGGATGCCAAGACCCCCTGTTGTTTGGTACTACCCGAACGCAGGACAACACAACATATAGCACCCCTTTTCGTTCGCGAATCCCTATGCTGGATAGCTAGTACTGCGTGCGTTGAGAAATCAAGAGAAATAGTTACTATGAACCTGGTGGGAGTCGAGTAGGTGAAATCAAAGGTCCAGGTTAAGAAATGCGCCCGATGTCGTGGACATGTTTCAGGAATGCCTCAGTCCCGCAACATGGCCCCAAAGAATGACTGCTTTGCAAAGGATTCTGCTAAACGCATCGCCTAGGGTCTTGCATTGGAGAGTCATGAAGATGCCGGGCAGTGGTCTTGACATATAGTCGAACAAGCCCAGATCGCATCGGTGATGAGCCATGTATGAGAGCGTGGTATGTATAGTATGTCGTTTGTGCAGCTTGTACTTCAGGCATTCTAATGAGCACACGTGAAAAATAAGGCATAAAAACAACTCTCAAAACTGAAGTAGCCACAATAAGCAGCGAGTAATGAGCCAAATGCCTGGTCGGAAGTATGCGCCACATAACAGGACATCTCCCGGAATTTTCAGGATTCAGCAGAAACACATCACCGTTGAGTGTAGTGCTCCGGGAATCATGGGAAAGCTTGATAAATTACAGGAAACTCATCACATTGTACAGGAGAAACCAAAACTCGATGCATGACAATGATAGCATCAGATTACTTCTTCAAGACGTTCCGAGGATCAGAGACTACAGTCTATTTCCTAAATGGATACCGAATGCACAGCTCACTTACCATTTTCATAAATGTAGGTTTCTGCGCAGGAATCACTAATGGAAACGTCCGTAGCACTATTTCACACACTATTCATAGTTCCGTTCATTCCTTAATAATGTTTCCTTACTGTATAATTACGTTCTCTACTAGGAAAGAAAACCATTATAATTTTTAATAGTCTCAAATTTAATCTGCACCCAACCACGCATACATAATTCATCAGCGTTCAGTAGACATACCCCCTACAATTTAAAAGCGCTGAATTTGGACCGTGACATGCAGTTTTCGTCACTGACGGCAGCGCTACGTAATGATTTACATGAGGTTGGTTACAAAATAGATTTTCATTTTCTCACTCTGCTCTCCATAATCACATTCTAATCCCATAACATTTTGAGGTACTATTCCACTGATACTACTCCAGAAACTAAAAAAAATTTTGTTCGCGATAAGTTCGCTACGGAGGTTATTCAGTGATCTGGTCACGAGTATAATATTCATTTCTGGTGTTTGCGCAATTTGGCGTTAGAGGGCGCCACTTTGGCTCCTTCACTTGTCCCATCGAAATCGATGGAAACTTTTATGCGGAGCTCATCTGACATTACGACCACGAACATCACCCTCCGTTTTTAATGCAATGCCCGCGATCATTCGCCATCACAGATTGTGGATCAGGGGTTTGAATATGGACGACAGGGTACTGGATAACTCGATTGTTCAGAAAAGAAAGCAGGGAAAAGTATGCAAAGTGCCCTGAATACAACCCCCTCTAATCCCAGTTTGCAGGCGCTCAATTAGCTCCATCTCCACCACTACGCCCGCATCCGCGCAGCTGATCCCCGCTAAGAACTCTACAGCCGCAAGTGCCGATTTTAAGGGTTTTTCGTCCTGCGTCTTCCTTTTTACTGAAAGACGAGTCTTGAAGGCGGAGTCTGGAGGCGGAGTCACTGGAAAAAAGGAGGCGTCACTGAACCTATATTGCGCTATAGCGCCCCTCCCCTACAATTTTTTGCCGCGAAATCGGTACAAGGTTGTTCGTCGCGGACCGCACTATCCTCCCGATGCCATATTTTCAACTCTACACTCTACGTGTTTGCGGATCGTGCCTATAACGCTCGCGGTGTTCGGGACCAAGAGGCGCCACATTGCTGCCACGAGTTGCCTCATCGGAATCATCCCTTTCGGAGATTTTTCAGAAAATCTATTGCATGTCGCATGTCTGAGCATTGAGTAAACAAGTTTTTTAAGGATCAAACTCCTGCTACTCGCGGTGCTTTGCGTAGCTGTCACACCTTCCTGTTATTATAAGGGAAGAACTCGGTATGAATTTGAGAAATGGGTGGGTTTCAAGAGCTTTATAATC
>MU913595.1:0-15013 GCA_036418165.1 Cooperia oncophora | reverse complement strand
TGCGTGCTCCTGTTCAGGCGAGCGTCGGTCGCGCCAATATGGTACCCCTTCACCTCACCTATTCACAAACTAACCTCAGCTATTCCCCGCTCAGCCACCCTACAGGTCACACTCAGCTGCTACGCGAATAGCCCGTGCAATGGTTCTGAGTGCACTAAATGGTTGTGTTATGTTGTGGAGGGTGTTATGACTATCAAAACGCTACCACAATTTGATAATGCAACATTAATCGTTCAGTTCCGATTGCGGTCGATCCATTTTCTTCCCCATCTGTGCCAAGCGTTAGATCGCCTTACGCGCCGCAGGCTATGGTGCTGCCTACATCGCGACATCGCTGTTCTTCAATCTAGTATCCTCACAAAATCATCAATATCCCACTGACAGCTCTATTTTACCGGCGCCACTCCCGCGACGTGGTATGCAGCGGCATGCAATGGGGACACTACGCCGCCACTGTTTCTTACCACCGCCTTGCTCGTGCTCACATCCAGCTCCCAAGCGAGCAGCTCCTGCAGTAGCACAGAGTATATCACAGTGGTTGGCTTAGATAGCGGGAGCGATTCACAATCCAAACAACTTCTCAGTTCGTTGCCGTAACATGGATTAGCTTGAAGTTTTGCTAGCAGTTCTTTCCTTCTCTCTTGCCGCCTGCTCCTATTCAAGCGTACGCTACGCATCCCCTTACTGTACCCAGTTTGCCCGATTCAATCCATATGCCTCCTTCCCCTGCATGGGCTTCAGATCGCTTGCGGTAGTACGCGCAAAGGAGTGAGGATGGGGAAAGGGTCACTCGTAATACTAACTCGCAACCTCCTTCTCACCTCACCCCATTCCGTACTCGCCACTCCACCCCCCCCACCTTGCCCCTTGCACGCGCTTACGTCCAACTGCCACGCGAGCAACCCGTGCAATGGCTCGGAGTGTAGTGGTTTTCTTATATAGTGGAGAGTGTTATCACAACCAAAACAACTTCTTAGTTCGTTACGGTAACATAGATTGGCTTGCAGTTTTGTTAGCGGTTGTTTCCTCATCCTTGGTGCGCGTTTCTACTGAAACGCGCGCTTACGGCACCCCTCCCCTGCACCCCCTTCGGGCCCCTCCCCTCTGCCTCCCTCCCATACACGTGCTCAGCTCCGGCTGAGCACGTGCAGGAGAGGGAGGCAGGGCGACCCGGCACCCCCACCCTGCCCCCGCACGAGCACACGTCCAGCTGCCACGCCAGCAGCTCGTGCAATGGCTCGGAGTGTACCGAATGGTTGTCTTATATAGCGGAGGCTGTTATCACAATCAAATCATTGGACTGCTACATCCTCCCAGTCGGTTACCGGTTTGCCTAGCGGTCGTTTTCGCCTCCAGCGAACTCGAACCCGTGAAGTATTTTGCGGACGGACAGACAAACATACATACATACATACATACATACATAACAAATACAACATACAGAACCGACACACAAGTTACTGGTTTATAGAATGAAAGGACAAGGGATATGAGCATGTGTGAATACGTATGAGAATGCGCTGCTTCGCGGTTGCCATGGCTTGTGTCTTTGCCTGCTAAAGAGGAATAATCTCAGGTCACAGTTTTCATTGAAGCCTACGATCGATGAGGAGGACTGTTGCTCACTTCGGTTGATCCCTTTGTTGTTCCAGCAACTATGAAGGGACTCCACACAAAACATTTCGACGGGTAGGACTAAACCACAGCTATCAAGATATGGGTCCCCAGCTGTAATAGCTTGCTACCTCGCCGCTTAAAAGCACACGAAGACGGGCTGGATAGTGGTTCCACCCAAGGACCAGCTTTATACTCCTCCCACGCTATCCTCAATGTGAAGCACAGGCAGAAATTAAAGGGCACGGACAAGTGGCGCATTTGGCTATGGTTAGGGTGGCGCACTCCTGCGAGTGAGAGGGGGCATTCTGCACTACCGCTGCTTCAGCAGCTCCTCTTCACAAGTATTACTGTAGTAAAGCGTGTGAGATCTGTCAAAGCTAGAGCAAGCTCGTCGTGGCTTCATGGCAAATCGTGTCAATCTCTCGCAAGCTCACGAAATGGGTCTCTAGAATTGTCGACACGTCATGCTACGAAGCAAAAGTGCGAAAGTCCCCCTCCCCCCCCCCTCGTCGAACTCCCCGGTAAGGCGAGTGTTTCAAGTGCGACGACGCAGCTAGCGAGGAGTACCACTACCATTGCCGCGCTTTCAAACGTAAGAGATGGCAGATCACTGCAGCTATGCGCTCACCTACCTCACACATAGCAACGACCGAGTCCAGGAGGGTGGCTCCAGGGCTTGTTCATGAGCCACCACTGGACTTTCATCGACCCCATCTCGGGAAAGGGCAGCTGGTGGTTTGGGGTTGCGCACCTTTACGCTTGAACTCTTCTTCATTTATAAATTGCGTGGTAAACAGGAAAACTGTTGGGGTCTGGGTTTTGTCACTAGCTGGTCATCACCGCTGCTGCTCCTTGAAACGCCATAGCGTGACCTTTCCTGCACGTCAAATATTGTTATTTTTGTGAAGCTGGACGCATGTGAAATCAAGCTGCGATAACCTATGAATAGCTGGATGCACTGCGTGTGATTGGGCTGTAAATTTGATAGACTAACCCTGCGTTCTCATAGTGACGAAGGTCCTCAACGTCAGGCCCTGCTCAGTTAGGCCGCCCACTCAACGAATGTCCTCTCCATACCCAAAGCACTCCATCTTTCACCTCACACATTATTTTAGAGGAAAGCATCGGTACACCATATGCTGGGCCAATTCTATTTTTGGCGTAGGATGGTCTTTTCATAATCGTAAGACATTGGCTGACCGAACGACCACTCCTGCCAGTTACCTCATTAAACACACTGGGAACGTATAGAGACGCAACAAATGCTTCGCGTTTCGGAAAGTTGGCATTGTGTTGAATGGAGATTTACAGGTGACGCAAGGTGCACAAATACCTATTCCTTCTGCGACATTACTGTGCTAGCCGTGCACACTAATCTTGTTGACCCCATAAGCCACATCCCACTAGGCGAAAAACACGATTTCCCCTTGAAGTGGGATCCAGAAACAGTGTTTTGTCGTTTCTGGCCACACACTGCTTGCATTCCTTTTTTTTAACTGACTTCCTCAAGCAAAAGTTGTTCATTCTGTGAATCCTGGAGTCTACCGTCCTGCTTACATCAATATTCTTTTCGCTGTTACATACCGCTACTTCACTTTGCGCATAGGTTGCAGTGCGTCATTTTTCCTGAGTTCTTCGTACTCACTCGGCTTTTGCATCATGTTTTTTGTTAATTTTTTCTCTAATTACATGACTTCCTACCAAAAGTTTTTTTTTCAGCTGCAGGCTGGGCGCTCCACCACAGAACGTGGTTACAAATTTAAGTGTTCAAAAGGTTACGGTAACAAGTACACTCTCGAAAGAACGATGTACCTTTGATGAAGAGCAGCGATGCATAAAATGTGCACTTCTCATCTGCTGTAATGCAACATACACTTGAAAATCCTATCCAACTATATACAATCCGCTATGTGTGTGTGTGTGTGTGTGTGTGTGTGTGTGTGTGTGTCTGTCTGTCACGAAATTCATAGCGAGCGTCGCAGAAAAGATAGGATGACAGTTCCAAGAAGTGATATACATGGCAGGACGGGAACACTTTTGGTGGGTGTCAGGAGGTGATAACACTTGATAAGATACGATAAGGGGCCGTAGAAGGGGAGGGTGACTGAATTCGTAGCGCAAGTTGCAGCAGGTGTGGGACCGTGATTTCAAGGAGTGATATACATGGCAGGACGGGAACACTTTTGATGGGTGACAGGAGGTGATAACACTTGATAAGATTCGATAAGGGGCCTTAGAAGGGGAGGGTGACCGAAATCGTAGCGCAAGTTGCAGCAGCTGCGGGACCGTGATTTCAAGAAGTGATATACATGGCAGGACGGGAACACTTTTTGTGGGTGACAGGAGGTGATAAGATTCGATAAGGGGCCTTAGAAGGGGGGGGTGACCAACATCTAGCGCAAGTTGCAGCAGCTGCGGGACCGTGATTTCAAGAAGTGATATACATGGCAGGACGGGAACACTTTGTGGGTGACAGGAGGTGATAACACTTGATAAGATTCGATAAGGGGCCTTAAAAGGGGAGGGTGACCGAATTCGTGGCAAGTTGCAGCAACGGCGGGACCATGATTTCAAGTACTGATATGCCGTAGGGTGGGGCTGGCAGAAGCTGATAACAGTTGATAAGATCCGATAAGGGGCCTCGGAAGGGAGGGTCATCAGATTCGTAACGCAGGTTACAGCAACAGTGGGACCTCTGATCCGAGAGATACAGGGTGATATGATAGTGATACGGGACGGGAGTGTTATTGGCGGGTACGGAAGTGATAGGAGCTAAAATTGACAAGGTAGCATGGGAAAATCCGCTTCACCGCTCACAACAACAATGCGATCGATATGACTCAAGTATACGATCTCAGTGATTCCAACAGAACTCATTCCTCACTGCTTATTAGTAACGACATCGCTAAGCCAGCTCTATTCCAAATGCATGTGGTTTGTTTACAGAGATGTTATGAACAGCAGCAACTGACTTTATCACTCTTACCACAATTATCTTCCATCAGCAACTTCAGTGAGGGCCATTTAAAGGGTTCCACTGCTGAATGCGGTAGTGCATTCCAAAGCAAGACGCTTTAGGAAGACAGATTGCATAAATTATAGGCTGCTTCAGTGGCTGTCCAAACAGGCTGCACTATTTCCGTGTAGGTTATGAACGTACCAGTCGGATCGCTGGCTAAGGCCGGCTTTCCTCCTTCTGTGATGCGGGGGGGGGGGGCTGCTGCTGCTGCGCCTTGACGGAACAAGCGCTGCTTTTCAGTTCTTGGCTGATGCAGAAGATTCCTTTGAACAGTGTGGTTGGTCAACGATCCTTAACTTAGCACGCGGCAAATCCGCATGGCCCGGCGAAGCCGGGCCATGTCCCGGCGACAGCCGGGCGATCCGACTGGTTATATATAATGCGCTAAACTTGTCTGTTGGTGCGTGTGTGTTTGACCGGAAATTCATAACTTACTTCAAAACAGCGGTGGAGCGCTCAAATTGATAAGTGATGTAGGAGGTCGGGCAGGAACACTATTGGTAGGTGGCAGGAAGTGATAAGAGCTGATAAGATACCGTAGGGGGTCTTAGATGGGGAGGGTCACCAAATTCACAACGCGTGTCACAGCAACTGCAGAACGTTGGTTCCAAAAGGCAAGATAGGGGGCAGGATGGGAACATTCTTGGTGGGTGGCAGGAACTGATAACAGCTGATAAGTCACCGTAGAGGGTCATAGGAGGGGAGAGCACCAACTTCGTAACGCGGGCCACAGCAAATATAGAACATCGCAAAAAGTAAGATAGGGGACAGGATGGGGAACATTTTTGGTGGGTGGCAGGAAGTGATAACAGCCGATAAGATACCATAAGAGGCCCTGAAAGGAATGGTCACTAACATCATAATGTGCGTCGCGGGGACTACGTAGGGCGTTGGTTGCATGCAGTGATAAAGGAGACAGGATAGAAACGGTGGGTCTGAGTGGAAAACCCTAAATCAGTGTGCAAATGCTTGAGATTACTGAGCCAAGATGTTTCTATTCCTCTACGTTATAGTCGAAATGGATTTCACCGCTAAACATAGGGTTCCATTCAAAAGTGAAAGCCTGAAGTCGTTTGCCACTGAGGAATGATAACAACAGACAGATATGTTAAAGCTGCCCAACCGAATTACTAGGATTAAGGACATTTCACTATGATCTCGATATTGTTACCATCAAAATTCTTTCAACCGCTGAGCTGTCCTATTTCCAGCGGATGGTGGGTGTTTCTAGAAATGTGATATGCACCAGACTCTGGCAAACGAGAAATATGACCAACTGGACCATATTCCAAGACATGGGAATTAGGCAAAGTCTTAGTTGTGGGCACAGGAATCCTGCCAGTGATCAGCCATAGGGTTGACCATGCGCGCAGTGGTGCGAGTCAGCCAAACGAGTGTTGTCAGTGAGCTAGGAATCGAGCGAAAAACCTCAGCTTCCGATTTGCTCTCTTTGAAATGTTCGGAGAGTGGAAGCCGCATCATGATTTCTCAGACAATGATGTTCTTGAGCAAAAGAGCCCACAACACGGTCTGAGTTATGACAGCTAAGGAGAAAACATTTACAGTGGTCAACGGTAGTGTGGCAAGCAACGTGGCACCTCACTGCATTTATACTTCGACTTTTCGTTTCCTCGACAGCAAGTAATCACCACTACATGTCCCTATCACCCCATATATATAATTCGCTTCGTCTGTTTGTTTGTTTGTAAGTTTGTTTGTCTGTCCGGAAATTCGGTTCGACCTGAAGAACGACTTGGAGAGGTCGGGTCAAGGTGGGGATGGGTAGGCATGGGACAAGAAATAAAAAGCACACTTGACCTATGCGAAGCCCCGCCCACAGTGGGCGGGGCACTCGCTGAAATTTTGGGGTTCCACAGAAAAATGTTCATAATTCGGCTTCGAGGCAGCACGTCCATTAAAAGGGGAAAAGGGAATAAGGTTATTACAGAATGCGCCCTGAGTTATGGCGCAATAAGTCGGACCAGCGGACGGAAGGATCTCGAAGACACCAGAAACTTCTGCCTTTCCGTGCCAAGCGTGCCTTTCCCCTATTTACCCTCCCGAGTACCACTTTTTGACCACCCACAGACTCCAATTGGCTATTTGTGCCATTACCTTCAAGCACTCACACGTTCAACGTGATGAGCCGGTTAGCCGATATCGGCAGTGAACCGCAAGGCCGAAGGCTTTTCACAAGTTTCAAGCTGTTATTGTTTGTTAACTGCTGTTTAACGCCGCAGTACGCGATCCGAAAGCTATCACAAGAATGCTGAGTGGTCAAAAGTGGCCTCGGTAGCGTAATAGGGAACGCAACTGCCCGGTAAGCAGAAGATGCGGGTTCGAATCCCGTCCGTGGTCCGACTTTTGCCCATAACTCAGCATTCTTGTGATAGCTTTCGGATCGCGTACTGCGGCGTTAAACAGCAGTTATCAAACAATAACAGCTTGGAATAAGGTTAGTAAGGAGTCGCCAGACTAACTGTGGCAGACACATCCAAAATGGGCGGGGCGTACTCAAGGTGGGCGGTGCTTCGCATAAAACTCAGTAACTCGGTTCGCGAGAGTCCTCACTTCAGACACCGGGAAAAAGTGGCTTAAGGTCAGCAGAGGGTCGCCGGTGAAGAGTGTGGGGCACAAAATGGGTCTGCTCTGAGGTGGGCGGAGTCAGACGAAGAATCTGTAAAATAGCTCAAGAGTACTTCAGACACCGGAGAAAAGTGGAGTACAGAACAAAAGGCGGATATCAGTTGAGTCTAGAAATATGTGAGAGAAGGTACGCGCGGCGAAGCCGCGCCCGCCCGGCGCAGCCGGGCCGTATCAGAAGGAGCCGCGCCGGCGTCAGCCGGCGAGGCGACTGGTATGTAATGATGCCTTACCACCATCATAAATCTCAGACTACATCGATGCCAAGCAGATTACAGAAGCTGCTTCGCGCATATTATTGAAAGAAGACAGGCTGGGATATTCCGGTGCGTAGATATATTAGACAACGTTCGCAGTTCACAATTGCTGCCAAAATCATTTCGATACTACTCTAAAGTGCAAGTATTTCATAAATAATGGGAATTCAACAAGAGAGAGAGCTTCGAAGGCTTATAAGAAAAGGAGGCGAGAGAGTTTTGTGACGGGAATGAAGGCCTCTTGAGCTCAACGAGATGAAAAAAGTCTTCCTGCATGCAAGTCACCTGGAAAATATTATCCCTCAATTCAAATCGGCCTATCGTGATTTATAATGTCGTACGTTCGACGCTTGTAGCCACTGGTAAGACACAATAGATTGTCCCTGAATATCAATTGGTGCAAAAGAAGAAAAGAAACGGAGAGAAAACGAAATAGTAAAGATGATTTGAATAGTGGTGAATTAGGATTGGGAAAAGGTGATTCTGAATTGGAAAATGATGAGTTTGGTATGAAAAAAAAGGGAGACTGGTAGGAAAGTGGTCATTTGATTTGAAAAAGGGGTGAGTTCCATTTGAGAAAAAGTGCGTGGTTAGAAAACTGACCAACGAACTGAACCTTTTGTGCAAATTCAGTTAGGAACGCATCAGCGAAGAGGAAACATTGTGAAAACATATGTGAATTTGAAAAGTGAAAAAACCAAACACTGTGAGACCCACTCCAAACAAACCTTTCACAAGATTCGTTCTCTCCTCATCTTGAACAAACAAAAAAAGAAGCATGATTTCCCTTCAAGTCAACGCACCATTTTTTCACTAGATTGTAAGTATGAAGTTTTCACAAATTCGCACACTTTCGAGCGCTGCAAACGCGATACGTCTACAATTTATGCGGTCCCATGAGACGCCTTTTTCTGTTTCAGAGCAATTTTACATACATGCACCACACAAAAGGCTCAAATCACGACAAAATTTCTTCACAACAAGTACAGATGTATGAGGATGGATAGAGAATTGGATGGCTTTGAGGATACTTCAAAATGTATTCTATTATATGTATTTTTCATTCAATTACACGTACAGTCGTGGTGAACGCTTGGTAGTTACAGAAAGATGTAGTTGGAAGAGTGCGACTGAAACACTTCGAAATGGGCTTGGTTGGTTTACTGCTGAGCGTGAGCATGCTCTAGATCAATCCCATGCTACAAAAAATGAGCTAGAAGAAGTTCGCCCAAGAACTATGTGAGAAGGCGATATTCCTGGCGATGTTACTCCACAACAAGCAGGGATGCACAGTACAGTAGCTATCACAGAAAAACAACGGATCAATACTTAACACTAGCTGCCAGAAATTTTTCTGTACTCAGTGTTTCTATAAACACATTTCACTCCTCCTAGCAGCTTGTAGCGTTCAGTGATGCCTCGTATTCCATTTTTTTCATCCTACTATATATAGATACATATTTCAAAAATCAAAAGAGCCCCGAGAGTGGAAAAAGTGGCAACGATAGGCAATCAGTTGGCGGACGAAATGAGTGAGACAACCCATTCTGGGCGGGGCGTTCTATAGGTGGGCGGTGCTTGCTACAAAAATTTCAAAAATTCGTAGTTCGGTTCCAAAAGAGCTCGGAGAGTGGGAGAAGTGGCAAACGATAGGCAATCAGTTGGCGGACGAATCAATGAAGCACACCCGTGATGGGCGGGGCGTTCGCCGAAGTGTGCCGAGGACAAAAACCCTCAAAACGCATCCGAAAAACCCCACGAAATGGGGAGTAAAGTGAAACTGAGCAATGGTTTGGCAGATGAAGTTAGTGAGGGATAACCGTAGGGAGTATACCAAATGGTTGGTACCATCGGCAACAGTTCATTCTGCTATTCCTCACCACTAAGGGGAGTGCCGCATAGAAAATTTTGATGACTTCTCACCGGGACCCACTTCACACGCGGAAAGAAGATCGGCCGGCTTCGCCGGCCGATCCAACTGGTTATCAGTATTATATTTGTCTGTATTTGGTAATAAATATTGAAAAACCCACAAATTTAACCAAGGGGTTCACCAGAAAAACTGCGTAAACAATTGTAATTTGAACTATTGTGCGCGTTTCAAGAGTATACAGGGGGGGGGCCAAAAAAAAGTCATTCCGGCCGAGTCACATATGAGCGAAGTTTTCGCAGCCCAGACAGAGGAAGTGGATATGAGTACCAGGGCGGAAGATACCCAAGATCTTCCTCTATAAGCAGGAGCCTGCCGCCATTCACCTTCATGTACACCAAAATATGAAGTCATCTCCAGTCGCGGCCTGAGTGGAGAACGCCTTTGGAATTCACGTGGCCTCCAAACAGCTGCGGAACTTCTTGAATGGAATCACCCATGGATAGCTACCTGGAGACCAGTACTCTTGATCTGCAAGACCTCAAACATCGAGCAGCTCCGGCAACGTCGCTACGGTCCAGGACATCATCTTCACCCCATTCACCAAGGCGCGGGTTGATGGTGGACCGGCCGTACCTGGAATGGGAAGACCGATATTTTCTTTGTAGACCCCGACTGAAGGTGAGCGCTGGCGGTTACATCAAGTAACTCGAGAAAGATATCCTCCCATGTGGTCGCCCGTACCTTCTTGGAGACCTTGTGCTGCTACAGGTTTGGGTGCCACCACATGGAATCGAAGGGTTTTGGAAAAACTCCCGCCTACTTCGAATGGAAGGGCGTTTCGTACCTGAAGATGTAATATTGAAATATGTCCCCTGACCTAAACCCACTCAATTACCTAGTTCGGGCGGAGCTCAACAGGGTGGTCTACAGTGGCGGAGAAATCAACGATCTCGCTCAACTCCGGTACCCACTCACTTTCGCGCGGCCGAATCTCTCGATGGCGCTCCTCCAGAAGGCTGTGGCGGAGTATCATTATAGTATTAATGTGCTCTTAAATGTCCGATAAAAATTTAATAAAGTGTAACTTATAGCGCCTTGAAAGTCATGGAGGCAAAATGACTTTTTTTTGGCCCCCCTGTATAAGGACTGAACTATAAAATGAATATATGAGACTAACAAAACTGTGAAATATCTGTGGAATGTACGGAATTTTCTCGGGCTAGTACGACTACCAGCCGTATCGTTAGTGTTCAATTACTTCCGCAAACGAGGTTGTTAGATGAAACCATTTTATTGGCCTAACGTTTCGACCTTCTCGTCTTCTTCAGAGGCCTGAAAATGGCTCGAAGCTTTCAATTTGTTCACCTACCCGACCAAGCGCCTTCCCCACTCTAGCGTTTCCGACCTCGTTTCCAACGCTTCCCAAGAACCCTGGTGAGTCTTGACAAATCACCGTGCTCACACAGTGTGTCAGTTGAAGGACGATTGAGATTCACTTATGTCTCATGGTGTCGCGCAAGTCAAAATTGCCGGGTTTCTGGGAGCGTTTGGTAAAAGAGGTCGGAAACGCTAGAGTGGGGAGGGCGTTTGGTCGGGTAGGTAACAAATTAAAAGCTTCCATTTTCAGGCCTCTGAAGAAGACGAGAAGGTCGAAACGTTAGGCCAATAAAGGTGTCATCTAAAAACCTCGTTTGGCAGAAGTAACTGAATATTCGACATCATGCCGTGGTTAGAAGGAGGGACAACGTAGAGATTATTGAATGTATCGTGAGTGTATTTGACTGGTATCATGGTAAATGCTTAACTAATTCACAATGATTTATCCAATGCTCTTGATAGAGTCAGTCACCAGAAGTTATTGCAAAATCTTGATATGCTAAGGATGCGTGGCTGTTTATGTACGTGTTTGGAGTCCTGCCTATGTTTCTGTCATATTACAGTCAGAGTAGTCCGAGTTTTCCAACAGGCAGCCCTGTAACACAGTTGGTGAAATCTCTCAAAGCTTTTAGTGCTGAGAGCCTGTTGGTGATATGGGCGTGATCATCGACTCCAGACTGAGGCTCTCTACTGAGGTTGATCGTTTGATTGATAGAGCTTATGCTTCGCTTTCGAAAAGTGCACCATTTGGCTACCAGCTTAATTTTTCTCCGAATGAACAAGGGTGCCCATAGGGCGAAGCATTCGTTGTTATGATGAAATACTGAAACCTCCGACCAGATAACTCACAATATCGCAGAAATATTTTCGAGCTGGTCCTTGGGTTTCGTGTTCTACGTAGTGAAACGAAGTTGGGCCGCCGGTGTTAGACTTTGGGTTCAGTAATGGGAGAGGGAATGTGTCTACTAAGTCCGAATGGAAACTCTTCCCTACTATACAATTTCTTCCTCTATCGATAACGAGCTGGTTCCAGGCCATTCCCAGTATAATGAATTTTGAAAGCATTGAATTTTCAGGTGTACGTTTGAAGAAATTGATTTGCTCGTGTATTAGGAGCGGACTTCTGTCGATAATGATTGTTAATTTCGAGATAGCATTGCGTATGGTGATTTGTTCCAGTGATCTCTTGCTTGTGGGACGGGAGAAGCTTCCGTGTACTTTGATGAGATGTTGATGCGTCAGGCTGGATTACTAGATTACTGCAGCGCTGTGGTTCCCTAGCTAATAACGTGATCAACACTATCATCGACTTCTGGAGCGGCATCAGTGTTTCTGACTCTCTTTCGGTCCACGGTCGGTCACGGCCCCTGGAGTTTGCTCTCTTTCTCACAAATGCGTTGGCATTTGTGCTTTTGATGGAACACTCGATTTTGGTTTCCTGCGAATACTTGCAATTCTTGCTGGTGTAGCTGTTTATTTTTACGTGATATGCTTTGACTTTCGCTTCTTCTATTCGGTTTAAGTGTTTGGGAGCAGCGGGCAGTAGATCTTTTTCATATTTTCTTTTCTTGTGTCTCGTCTCGTTCAGTGTGCTCTGTGGTCAGGGGCACTCCCTGCTTACAAGGAATAGATGGTTGGTCGAAGTGGCCATTTAAAACAAGATGTATACTCACTGATGCGTCTTCGGACTTCGGACGCTGATTTCAAATCTGCTTTCCATATCTGCTGAACGATCCTTTGAGCAGAGATATGCAAGAGGTTGTTGTACTGCAGCTAGTAGAGTTGGATAGACGTGATCTAATACACGACGTGCCGCGGTAGCCTAATTTGCGGTAGTGTGCCGGGCTCAAGTATTACAAGTCAAGGGTTTCGGGTCCTTTGATGACATGGTCTTTTTGCATTGTTTTCAGCAGTTGCTCTTCTGAAGTTTTGAGGCACAGCCCCTAGCTATGATCAAGGAGAACCTTGCTTGTGCCAGTGAAATAGGGCTTTTTCTTGGTAAAACTGAACACATTTTCGCTTGTAAACACTCCAATGATTATTTTGCTCATATAGTGGGTACAAACAAGTTTTGTGATACAAGAACAAATGTGATAATCCAGAACGAAGTGTTGGAAGCAAAAAAATTTCTCGCAATGGGAACACTGGATAAAAAATTTCCTTGCACTCTGCTGTGTTACAGGCTTCTATGACACGGAGGGAACGCCATATTGAAAGGCCGTTATCAATCTTCAAATTGAATTCCGGGTCCTCCTGGAGTTGTGGTTTTGCATTTTTTTCAAAAATGCTCCCTGCACATCCTAAAAGCACTTTTGCGGGGTTAGGAGAGCTGATCTTACCAAAAAATATTGTTTCTAATGACGAATGAGCCCTTGGAACACTCCTGAAGTTACCTTGACTTTGTTTCGGGCGCATTATTTCGATCTACGTTTGTGCCTGTGCCACAACTGATTCCAAATGGCATGGAAGCCAGAAGTGAATGCCATGTTTGTGATCAGGGCCGTCAGTAACCAATAAGGACTGAGATTCAGCTGAAAAGTGCACACCATGCCCCTTCAGAATGTGAACAAGGCATTTTTATGAAAAATACCTGCAGTAATTTTCCAGAGCACCAGATCACCTCTAGTTCCAGATTTTAGCAAATTTCCGGGTTTTGGTCGCTGTGCCCTCACATATACATGCTTGGCTCACAGCAAGATCTTGATCGGCGATCGTGCAACGACCTTATAGGAACGTGTTGCCCATGGTTACCCCACTGTATCGAAGATAGGTCGAATCTCAGATTTGGTTGAAAACTTGCCTCTAGGGCTAATTTGAGCCCCAGAACACGAATATCACACTTGCTCGGCGTAAAAACGCTCGCCAAGGGAGTTGCAGGTCCTGCACACCCTGCCCCTCCAGAATGTGAACAAGACATTTTTATGAAAAATACCTGCAGTGATGATTTCCAGAGCACCAGACCACCTCTAATTCCAGATTTTAGCAAATTTGGGGGTTTTGGTGTGCCTCACATACATGCTGGAAATGGGTGTGACCTGGTCAAAATTCCTGCATATCTCTGCTCAAAGAATCGTTCAGCAGATATGGAAAGCAGATTTGAAATCAGCGTCCGAAGACGCATCAGTGAGTATACATCTTGTTTTAAATGGCCACTTCGACCAACCATCCATTCCTTGTTACCTGCTTAATTTTTGTTAGTCTGAGTTTGCATTTTCCAAAGTAATTGCACTTAGTGTGGACGGATCCACTGTAAGTAGAGCTTCTAAGATATTCGAAACACACCCAGCTTGCTGATTCCACGTCGACAGCCAGTATCCCCGCGTTTCGGAGCTTCAGCAAGTCCCTATGGCGCGATCGTTGGAGAAGGGTCTTATCCGGCAGATGCGGATTTCTAGTTAAGATTGAAGCACTGCTCTCGAGGAGCTCTGTCTAATATTTATTTATTCATTTGTTTGTTATTACATAGCGTGAGCCAAAGACAGCCGCTAGTAAAACAAAAATAAAGGGAGAAAAAACGGAACCTGGAATAAACCAACAAAACGCTAGCTGTACCAAGCAAAATGAGAGGCAAGAGTTGAAAAGAAGTCATACAATACGAGCAAAATATAAGCAAGGAAACTACCATGCATTAGGAGCCTCTCTCATGCACAACACCTCGGTTACACTATGAGCCTGGTGAGCCACACATTAGTGGTCCTGCGCTAGAGGAAGGGAAAGGGCTTCACGTAGCTCATAAGTTCATATGAAATTAATTGTAAGCGCATGCCTTTGCTGACGAGAAGAAATTCTCGTTCACGCAGAGGCAAATGGAACGCAGAAATTACAAGATATGTGACCATATCTCGAATACGGAACTTCGAAGGCGAAGTGGCTTTGTTGATATTGTCCAGGAATTGTACAAAGGAAAACGAGAATGGGCCGGCCATGTGGCGCGCCTGAGAGATAACAGATGGACTTCCCGGCTAACTGACTGGATCCCTCTGGATCACAAACGACCGCTGGGAAGGCCTAAAATGAGATGGGCCGATCCAATGGTGAAAATGTTCGGCCAACAGTGGAGAAGACGTGCACAAGACCGGCGAATGGACTGTAAGTCGACTTGCGTGGATGGCGGAACAACGACGACAAGTCGGATACAATTGATAGAGTGTATGTCTTTGCCTGAGAAATGACGACATTCCTTGGGTAAAGCTACCAAGAGCAATGGAATTAGTTCATCTATGTAAG
>MU913594.1:0-10341 GCA_036418165.1 Cooperia oncophora | reverse complement strand
ACGCTCTTCCGAAACTCCTTATAGGGCATTTTGCATGTTTTCTTTTTGATTTTTCTTCACTAATAGGTTTCTTGCTACCTTGCTATTACTACCTGAGCCGCATACTCATCAAATTTGAACGCGGGCGCTGCCTTTAAGGGGAGATCATGGGCCTGAATGTTCAGCTTCCACAGGAATTTTGCGATTTTTCACTTTTTTAGTGTATGTTGCCTCTACAACCACCTACTGCCTCATCTAACACATCTGAGGCTTACAGCTTTGGTTTATCGCGGAATTTGCCTTTTAGTTAACTCGTGCTAGGATTCCGCGGCTGGGAAAAGAAACGCTCCACATCCCATTCATCGCGAAATGTCAATGGGAGAATATGCTTACATGGGCCGTTGTAGGTAAAATATGCTACAGCAGATCACAGCACAGAAATAGGCATCGAAAAAACTTAACCCACTCAACTGAAGCTAAATCCAGTATTCCCAGAATGATTAAAATCATTAACACTATTCCGCATGGATACTTCATTTTTTTGATGTGATTTTTTGTGTGATAACGAATGAGTCACTTCAAATAAATAAGACAGAAACGTAAACGGCTTCATGCTTTCAACTGGACAAAGGGACACTCATGAAAACTATGAACAGTGAGGTATTTACAAATAAGTTATTGGCGCTTTACTTTTCTTTCGAAAAGTAGCCTATCATAAGTTATTCGTCTTCCTCCTCATCATCCCCAAACGACAATAACCGGCTATTCGGCTGCTTAACCTCTTCTTTCTTCTTTTTCTTCTCCTCTACGTCCTCTTTACCATCTGCAGTGGTAGATCTCTTGACTGGCTTTTTGAACGTAATTTTGCCCTCGGCAATCTTCTTGTCTGAAATATCGTGATGTCGATCCTGTAGGACACGTAAAAAACAATAAACAAAATAAAAATTTCATGTCAACAAGTCATTTTAGGAAGGTCGACGTTCCAACTCAAATCTGCGCTCAAAATGAGGTGCACAATACCGATGCTCAGAGATATCAATTCCGAAAATTGTTCCTCAATCATTGCTTAGCGGGTCCACACAAATAGGCTTTAATAGGTACTTCAAGCGCGGGCGATTGCCGGGAGCTCAATACTGCGAAGACTGGAAAACTTTTATTTTCTCCTACTTCCAAAGGTCGGGAGTAATGGAGAAATCCCTTCGTACTTCCAACGCGCGACATCATACAGAAGACCTTTGTAAAATGAAATGGCCATTATCGCACGCACGGTGAAGAAACTTTGGAGTGCTATTCTGCCACTGAAAATTTACTGGCCGAAGCGGTTCCAAGAACAAACAAGTGCGTCTGCTCAAGGGTACGTTCAACTGTTCCTATCCTAGAAAGGGACCTATCTTCACTCTTCGTCGCTATGCATTACATACCACAGCTATTTTTGAACAGGAAGCGTTTTACCCTTTCCTATACAACGGTCGAAAGGCTTGGCATATGAGTGGATGGTGGGCGCCTAGGTGAAAAAAAAACACAGAGCTCATAAACTGCCCCGCAAACCTTACGTCAAAACCTACTCTTCGATACAGACTTCTACAGGCTTGAGTCAACTTTTGTAATTAATTTGCTTTAATCAGTTTATTAGCCAGTAGAATGCGGTAGTGTTCTGTGACTTCCACAGGAAGGCTACTTAAATGCGCACATTCTTTGTTATCCAACCGTGACTTCCACAACCCATCCGATGCTACCGCCCATATCTCTGCCGTGCTCAACAGAGCCCATTATCCCCCTAGGCTGCCTTTCACTTGTTCCTTTTTGTTGTTTAGCTTGACAGGGAAAAGCTCTCAATTTCGGAAGCGACGGTGCGCGATAGTTCCAGCATACAGTGGTAGCTGTTTGAAATGTCCACAAACATTCAGCCCTGATATATACCATTTTCACTTTAAATTCACCCTTTTTCAAACCAAATTCACCCTTTTTCAAACCAAATTCACCCTTTTTCAAACCAAATTCACCCTTTTTCAAACCAAATTCACCCCTTTTCAAACCAAATTCACCCTCACTTTTCACATCAAATTAACCACACTTATTAGGGCGGGCAACTCATCAACCAGATCACGCCAGACATCACTGCGAGCCCCGCCCCGACGGCCACGCCCACTTGTCAGCGCGGACATAGATTCTCAAATCTTGTTTCATAACTTCTGCTTTTGCTGTTTCCCACAAACACTTTGACTGGAAACGACCGGGCATTGACACATGGCCGACTCCGCCCATTCTCTAAAGGGTTTGGCAATCTAGGCTGACCACGCCCACTTGCTTTTCGCGACTTTCGATATTTTTTCAAAATTTTTGCATTTTAGGGCTGCTGCGTGAAGCCCCGCCCACTGTGAGAGGCTCCGCCCACTTTGAAGAAGCCCCGCCCACTTTTCAAAAATGGTGCAAATCGGCAGTATAGAGACTTGGCTTGCATGCTAGGGTCTCGTTCGTCACTCGGAACAAGAAAATCCGGCAAAGTTTATTCCGAATGATCAGCAATACCCTAGCATGCAAGCCAAGGCTCTATACTGCCGATCTGCACCATTTTTGAAAAGTGGGCGGGGCTTCTTCAAAGTGGGCGGAGCCTCTCACAGTGGGCGGGCTTCACGCAGCAGCCCTAAAATGCAAAAATTTTGAAAAAATATCGAAAGTCCGCGAAAAGCAAGTGGGCGTGGTCAGCCTAGATTGCCAAACCCTTTAGAGAATGGGCGGAGTCGGCCATGTGTCAATGCCCGGTCGTTTCCAAGTGTTTGTGGGAAACAGCAAAAGCAGAAGTTATGAAACAAGATTTGAGAATCTATGTCCGCGCTGACAAGTGGGCGTGGCCGTCGGGGCGGGGCTCGCAGTGATGTCTGGCGTGATCTGGTTGATGAGTTGCCCGCCCTAATAAGTGTGGTTAATTTGATGTGAAAAGTGAGGGTGAATTTGGTTTGAAAAGGGGTGAATTTGGTTTGAAAAAGGGTGAATTTGGTTTGAAAAAGGGTGAATTTGGTTTTCAAAGTGAAAATGGTATATTCAGTGAAAAATCCCCGTACAAATTCTCAGAATGTCCAAATTAGTTTCAGAGTGTGAGTTAGTGAAATAGACCCACCGTCTTCTTCTTTTTGCTTGGATATCAGTTCTTTATTCATTTCCTCGCGTGACAAGTCCGTTTCTGGATCGAGTACAACGACCTAAAAACAAACAAAACATCAAATTTTACTTGTACAAGCGCTGTACTTAACGCTGTGCTACCTCCAAAGCCTTAACATTAAGCACAGGTAAAATGCTAAAGAAACACAGAAAATACACATGAAGGACTGAGTATTTCTTTTCCAAATAGTCGGAAACACTTTCCAAGGCACTGCAGTACCTCCTTAATGCAATAACGGTAGTTTCAGGTAGAACTACTCTAAATCAGCCTGACTGGAGAGATAGGGATTCTAATGCCCGCATTATTTTCATGAACCCATGTTTTAAAAGACTAACTCAAGCAATGTAATAATCAGCTAGCATACTGATCATAAGGCGATTCGAAATCTTCAAGGGAATTAACCGAACACCCTGGATTATGGGGTATTGCAAGACAGCGATCTGCATTTCCACCCTGGTTCCAAATACAGTGCCCATAACCATTTCCTTAACATCATTCCTTTCTCCTTGGACGGGTGGTTAATTTAATCTTACCTGATTTTGAATAATACAGGTAAAAAGAAGATGAGGCTTACTTGTGGTCGGTCTTCTTCCTTCATCCTGAGCAGTTCCGTCTGCGCATCATCGAAGTCAGATGGACCTTCGCCTTCAAACTAAAAGGAATGCGTTACAATCACATATGTATCTGAATGTCACTCATTGTATTGACATTCGTCATTTCTACGACCTACGGTGAACTGTTAGGAAAGAGAATGAAATGAAAACAGGCTCCGTTTTCTCGACAACTTTCTACATCACTGAACAAACCACAAAACTCGAAAGAATCTTAGCAGCTGGAGTAGCACATCGGCCAGAATTGCAGCAGTTGGGTGCTTTCAGATGTTTGCTGGCAAATTCAAGAGATTAACTCACACACATTCCTAACACTTCCAGAACTTGTCTGAACTCCAGCACAACAAAGCTCGTAAAATCTCCAAGGCTAGCAAGATTCGCTAGAACTGCAAGTGAGCTATCATTTGCTCCAATCGTGGCTTAGGAGCTGCCTACGTGCAGTCTGGCCTCGCCCCACGTAGCAGTATGGGCTCCGAGATGTTTGTTAAGGAAGTTAATTGACACTCTTGGAGCTTTGACACATTTAGATCGACTCTATTTAACTGTGTTTACTTCCACATCCCAACAAAGTACTAAACAAGTTGATTGACAGTGCCACACCATACATTCCCATAGTTGAGTCTGAAGTACTGAGGGCTACCACAGATCAAATGTTTGTATCCTGATCCACTAGACCCATTCTTCCCTATACAGGCCTACAGAGCCCTTACCAAAGATTGGCCAACTCGCTCGCTTTCTGTCTCTCTCTGCAAACAGCCAAACATCCACCATTACTTGGAAGTGAGTATAACTCAGCGACCGAATAAGTTTTGACACTAAGCGGTTCCGATTTTGCAGGGGACACTTCGATTCCTTTACAGCACCTAATATACACTAGCTCTCTCAGAGTGAATGAAAGGTGTGCAGGCAGTACGAGGTAAGCACGGCGGCCAAACCCGTTCTTTGCCAGTTGTTGAAGTGGTTATGCAACCGCAATTAGTAGAAAACGAGCTATACGAAAATATGATACAGTTTGGCCATTTGTTCGCTTCAACAACTGGTGGGGGACGGGTTGCGCACTGCGCCAAAGTCACTGCCCTGACAACCCCCTTCGTCAAGCCGTAACGTGGACAATGCCCTATACCAAGGCACGCCATCGGTGTTGCATATTAATTGGCTTCTTAACACTCCTTTGCTGACAGATACACAGATTATTAGCAAAACTACTCAATATTCGCATGGGGAACAGTTATGCGCGACCGCCGGCGGCGCCCCGCCCCATATAGAAATACTAGTGGGCAACACCCAGTTGCACTCGTTGTGCAAACCGTACTCAATCGCCCTCAGTTGATATAACTTCGACGGCTCGTCAGCAATACTTTCAATGGCCATCACTACATCATTCTTTGAACCAACACTTTTCTGTTGCTACCTCCCGCGCTAAGGACTCAGGGACCCTGACCTAAAATCCACTTACCAGATCTCATCAGTTCCTATCACCCCACGAATCATGGTCACGTCTTTCCCCCTCCCCCATATAAGATTGTTCAGAGATTCATCAGCCGGTCATGTATCACTTGCCCCAGGCGCTACGATTCCCATGACAGAAGATAGAGCAGGAAACGATACACAAACGTAAGAGAAACAACTCCACCCAGGAAGCCTTCAGCAACACCTGAGACCTGGACGTTGCCGTAGCCAGTGGGCGGGGCGGTGGCTTCATCACCAGCGCGCTGCGCTTCCCTCATGTATCTTCACAGATAGTCTGGCTGACCGGATACACACGTCTAGGCGAAATAATACATATACAGAAAGGAAAACCGGAAACCAAAAGGCATACCTAGCGACTGCTACTATGAGTAATCATTATTCCTGTATTCACCGATCCTTAGTGGCTTTCCAGTAAAAACGAAAACAGGAAAAAAGAAACTGGCGAACCCGCAAATAAATTCGCTTCCCATAAAGTTTTCATTGACTGGTCTCCCAGACCTGCTCGCAACGGCTGGGTAGGTGGCAAGAGAAATCGTATTCGCACGCGGCCAGTGGGCGTCGCGTGCGAGCTTCGCGTCTGCTAATGATGTCACGGAGTTCAGTGTCATTGGGTCGAGAATAGACAATGTATGATCAAGAATAGACAGAGGTGTCTACCATGTCCTTTTCTACAGGAAATCCGATGCTCCATTAGAAAGCGTAGTGCAACTTAAGGAAACGTCGCGCCCACTGCCGCGCGCGACGAAGAGGTAATTTATGATTCTCTTGCCCGTCTCCCCCTTCAGCCAGACAGATGCCCTGCCGCCCTCTATGATCGCAAGAGCCTCGCATTGGTCTCCTCGCAAGTATTTGGTACTGAATGAGCATCCAAAGCAGTAAAACTGAAAAATTCAGCCCGACTGAACATGTGCAGCCTACGAAAACCTCCTTTCACGGACCTCAGGAATGCGGCGGAGTCCGCCACCGAGGGAACTGTGAGCGCTCAATCGGACGTGGGGCGTTCCCTAACGACCACGCTCGGCCGAGAGTTCGCCGCCGATTCGATGTGCCATGGAAAGCCGAGAAATCGTAGGAAATTATCATCATTGCCTCTCCGTCTCTGACACTGACTCTGCGCTCTAACACACCCCGCCGCGCCCTCTACTCACTCTTCCGTCCTGCACTCTCGCCGATCGATAATGGCTGACGCTGTCGATCAGCTGATTCCTGCCGCATTTTCTCCGAATTCCTGCCATATACGCTTGAAAAAAGCTGAAGATTTTTCGACTTTCGGCTTCAAATCGTTGAAGGTGGGTATTCTTATCAAAATTGTATCACAATTTGCTTGAATTTAGCTTGAAATTCCCCTAGAAAACATATTTTTCCTTCTACATTTTTCGGGCAATCGCTTCAAACTTTTTCCTTATTTTCCCCACTTCTTTTATGTTATTGACCGGGTTTTCAAAGTAGAGTCTTAGATGTGATCTCGTTATTATCGAGAACCATCTCTGACTCTCTTTTGAAGCTCGAAGTCGCCTGAGTGGTTCCCTTAATTCTCCTGAAATTGGTGTGTCCCTGCTGACTATTTTTTTCTCCTTCTTTGGATTCTGTCCTCAAATCTGCGTCTTGTTCTCGTCTTCTTATAGCGAACCGCCTTTTTGGTAATGTTGGAGTCAGGAAATCTCAGCTTTTTCAAGCCGAATGTAGAGAAAAATACTGCGAAAGTGCCGCAAAAATCAGCTGCTGGGGCAATTATTGATCGGCGAGAGTCCAGAACGGGAGAGTGGGTAGATTGTGCGGCGGCGTGCGTTAGAGCGCAGAGTCAGTGTCAGAGACGCAGGGGCAAGGTTATTGCGGCTTTCGACCAGCAGGCAAATATCGGGCTGCTAGCCAGCGTGGCCTAAGGACCGCCCCACCGTCCGCAGAGAACTGCACTGTAACTGTCATAGTGAACTGATGTTGAAAGGAAGTCAAAAAACGCAAGCCCTCTGTGAAATGGATTGTTTTTCACATGAATGGGTTCCATTTCAAAGGAAAGTGTATTTTTCATAGCCATTCCCGCACAAGTCAGAGCTGGAAGACGAGGTTGAGTACACCTTGGTCCAGCAAGGAACCAATGACACCTCTACAACAGTCAATTCTCTGATAGGTCTCGTCTTCGGAGCAGACGAGGCAACTCCTGCAGCTGGTTTACTTTCATTCTTCAACGGCGACATGCTCTCGTTCTCACAGCTGTAGCCGCAAAAAGGTGACAAACTCCCAAGCTTACAGACCGGACTTCGGACCAAAAAATCCCTACGAACTGCTTTGAGCGCAGGGCGCAGATGTGTATAAAAAAGGCAACGCTACAAGGGGCTACAAAAAACACATATGCAATTTCTTCCGCACTGACAGCTTCACATCTAATGATGTAGGATAAACTAACCTTATCTTCGAGCTTCGGCGGCTCTTTGTAACCCATTTTCTTCTTCATTTCTTTGATGAATGGCGGATCATCCTGCTCTATGAATGCAATACCTGACTTCTGCTTATAAGTCAGCGGTTTCTGCGCCATCTAAAATATTGGGAATTAAAATATGAACGATGCTAGGGGCGGCTGGATGGACACGAAGTGCTGTAAGAGAACGCGAATAAATACGAATTGGAACCGAAAACAGTCCAAGCAATAAGCAACAGTTACATTTAGAGTTAGCATAACAACGTTCCTTCACGCTCCCGGTTTTCATTCTAACCATGTTTCTTGTTTCTGGGCAAAAACATGGGTAGAATGAAAACCTACGTTCAATGGAAAACAGAAAAGAGAAGGGATCTCTGCGTGATCCGAAAACGAAAGCTGAGTTCTTCAAGTCACGTTGCATTCTATTCGGACCCCTCAGGAAACAGGAATGTCAGCTGGATAACATCGCAGACGTCCTCGGAGTACTCATGTGCACTCTATTTCAACAGAGAAATCAGCAGATGTTATTTTTGATTTTTGAGGGCATATAAATCAAACAACAAATCAACGCAACTTAATTCGGCTTCTTAAAAGCAGTTGGCACGATAAATCCTTAAAGGCGAGTAGGATTGATACGTCTGGCGGGGCGGAATCCCGCGACCCTGAGCAGGCACTGCGCAGCGATTTTTCCTGAAAAGGTACTCTTATAAATGTCCTATCAAGCCACAACATACCGACCCAAACACCCATCACGCCTGCCCGCCCACAAATGGACGACCGTACCTAGTGCTCGT
The DNA here is from genome assembly GCA_036418165.1 of Cooperia oncophora. Taxonomy (NCBI): domain Eukaryota; kingdom Metazoa; phylum Nematoda; class Chromadorea; order Rhabditida; family Trichostrongylidae; genus Cooperia; species Cooperia oncophora. The sequence goes on along the minus strand of MU913594.1, from coordinate 1,911 downwards.
TTTGCATTTGTTAGGCAAAATATGGAGCGAAGCGATTTGTATGAAGCGGCTGCACTGCTGAATGGATATATGAGTAAATACATGCAGCCGTACCTACCGCAGCGCTTATCTGCAATATGCCTACGGGAAACTCGTCCGAAATTGCTTTTCAAGAGCGAAGGCCTTTCTTCGCAGTTTTCGACCGTCCCACTTTTTTTTCGCCATTTTCCCACCAGATAGCGCCCTGCTAGCATTTAGGGCTACGTACCAAATTATCGGGCCAACTGCCTTTAAAGGCATCTGCACAGCATATATTTCGGTCTCGCTCAGGGAGAATGTAGCAAGGCGTGTACAAAGTGGGAATTGGCCAAAAAAAAAACAAAGTGAAAGCGGTCCAAAAACATGCGAAAAAGCCTTTCGTTCTTAAACAACTCTGGAACGTATCGGATTCGAGTGTTTACCGGATCATCTTGCTCTGTAACCGCTAAGCGGTAGATCACGACTGCCGAGCATATGTTAGCTCATATTCCATGCAGCCTTCACCTCCGCTTCATATCAGTTTACTGTCGTTTATACTCACTTTCGCGCAAATGAAGCAATGCGGAACATAGTAATAGTTGCCCATTTGTCAGCGGAGCGGGCGTGGTGGGCGTCTTGATCGGTGTGCTGCAGCTTGATAGAGCCTTATAAAGGCACCTTCCTCGGAAAAGGCGCTAGGCAGCGCCTGCTCAGAGGCGCGGAATTCCGTCCTGTCAGTCGTATTGATCCTACATGACACGACATATCACATGAAATTGGAGAGACGAAAGAAATTATCCAGGTGAAATCATCCTGTCCGAGAAAAGTGATGGAGAGAGACTCAATTCGCTCAGATCCCAACACCGTAATGCTTGCAAACTAGCACTGTATTGTAGCTAGTTGTCTTCACACGCTAAAAGACTGCCACGTTGAGTCAAATGAGTCTTGCTGCGAACGCGCGACCTCGCCTGCTATTCATTTTTTGCCCTCGGATGTGCTGAACTACATAGAATTATCAGCGGTTCGGCCGTCTGCAAAGAGATACTTAATCATCCGACCTACAAATGTGGGAACGATATCAACGAAGCGTTCAACCCTGGAACGGCGACTGAACCTATAACGCACTTGTGGTTTGGCAGAAATTTCGTACCGCCATGAACCTCGCGGTAGTGAGCGTGGTGAGCAGCCATCGGATGTTGGCAAAAAAAAGTACTGTGACCACCACTAAGAATCCCTGTACGCGAAAGACATTTCCTCGAAATTCAATGTTCCAAGCAGAACAGCAGAGCAGTTTGTAATCCGTATGAGGATGTCGCAAAGCGGAAGAAGCTTGATATGTGGGCGCCACACGAAGAGAGTCAGGACCAGAAGGATTGTGGGTTCGAGACCTCCTCCGCTCGGCTCCTATGCAGCAGATAACGATCACTTTTTGATCGTATTGCTACGTGTACTGAGGATGGGGATTATGTATGACGATTACTGATAGAATTTTAGGGCAGTTTAGCTTTTCGGGGCATCAAATGGTACTCTGCTAAGCTCCACACAGGGCGCTTTCACCCGCACCGTTCATAGCTTCCCAGCAGTTGACAAGTCTCACCAAGGTAGGACCTGTTATTCGACACGAATTAATAACAAAAGGAAACAGCGGAAGGGCCATATCCTCCTCTAAGCCAAGCACCGCCGAATTTCAACAACACTGTACACCTCTTAGACGGTTTTCATTTCGAATTTACCCATTCCGTGTAGTATTTTAGTTTGGAATTTGAATTCTTACTACTTTCCAGACCAATCCAATAGTCAAAACTTGACAGAATGGACAAAATCACTGGAAGAGTTATGTGTGGATCCTTCTGAAAAGTGATCGATCTATGTGGAGATCACCCTGCTAAGCTTTCACTTGAAATAGCCTCCCAT